>KK116179.1:414928-459352 GCA_000611955.2 Stegodyphus mimosarum
TTACCTTCATTTAAAAGTGTTTCCAAAGTTTAACCATCAGTAAGGCATTTTGCAAAATGTTTAGACTTTAAATCAGGTTTTGGTCAACTGATGGGATCGGTTATACACTAAATTTCATATATTTGCATAAAGTTCACAAATTGGTTTTCTAGCTCTTTTCATATAAAAAATGTGCAATTTTTGAAAAAATTTTAAAAAAATTGAGGAGTGAAAGGATTATATGTTTGGATAAATAGACGATAGAAATGAGGTGTCTAGTATAAGATGCAAAATCAGAGAACGTATGCTTTATGAAGATATTAATTAGAATATTATTTCTGAATTGTTATTGACTCCATCTCAAAAAGATGCAGACTAAAAATTTTCATGTGGAAATGGTAACAGAAACCATAACGTCAGTACTTAGAAATCCACTAATCTCAGTAATTACTAGTTTTCTTTCTTTGACTATAGCATGCAGACTATTTTGTACTTATGGACAAAGTAGAATATAGTCTGCATGCTGTAGTATTTATAAGGTAATTTACGCAAGAGAACAACTTTTAAGTTTTTAAAACCCTCAGGCTTATGTTTCATATTGTAGTTGGTGTCTTAAGATTGTAGTTCCTTCATATATATCTTTTTGTCAATAGTTTCTTGCTTTTATCTTAGCATTAAATTGAAACAAACTGAAATGAGACCAAAATGTTCAAAGAGTGATGCAAAATTCATAAATGTGACATTATAATGAAGTGGTTGTCATAAAAACATATGGTGAATAATTGCCAGGGAAAATAGAAATTTTTTCAAAATTTTAATCAGGAAATAGTTTTGAAAAATACATTTTAAACAAGGTAAATTGTATTATATACAAATAAAAAAAAAGTTATAGGTGATGCATAATGGATATAGCTCATATAGAAAGCATAAAGGCAGGCTTATTTCAAAGAAAAATTGAAAATATTGATTTTTTAAGTAAACACATAAATGCTTAGTAAATATTTATATGCAATAGATGAGTTTTTATCTGATTCACAAGCTATAAAAGGTATTCTGTAAAGTTTTTTTTTTATTATTATTATTGTTATTATTAAGCAGCTCTTCCCCCTCCCCATGTTTGAGGTGTAGTGTGTAATATAATCCTTTTTCGCTAATTCAGTTATTTTTTATGAGTTAAGTTTTAAGTATTTTAGATTAAATGAATTTTATTTATTGATTTTTGTGACTGATCACTGTGTTAAATAAAATTAATTTAAAAATGGGCTGTAGTAGTTTCAGTTGTTTGAATAACACTCCTTTTGAATAAAAATTTCTCAAAATTCAGAAATATTATTCCATGGATTACTTATCTTATGCTTTGAAAGATTACATGTATACTGGACTCTTGCATATTTTTGCTGTGTAATCTTGCATCTTGAACTGAAAACTAATAGCTTTTGTAATCGGGAGCTTTTCAGAATAGTACCTTTTAATTAAATAATGAAAACTTCTAATGTATTTTGCGGTAATGAGGGGTTGAGTTTTAACAGATGCCTAATTTGTGTTACCTTAAAAAGACAAAAGATATAAAAGATTTGTTTGATTAAATTCTGCTATTTCAGGTTTGGGGAGCTGCAGTGATATTGTAGTTGAAGCAACTGGCAATAGCGAAGTTTTCATTAACTGTTGTGCACAGAATTTGAAAATTGAAAATATCTCATTGAAAGCAAAGAAAGGGCTCCTAAGTGTTCTTGTTGTACATCATGGTAGATTAAATTTAAATAACTGCATAATAGACAGCAATAAAGCTGATATTGGTCTGCTGCTGCTTGGAGGAGCTGAAGTTTTCCTGGAAGACTGTGTTGTGTGCAATTCTTTAGTAAGTCATTTCTGTTTTTGATCTACCACAAGTATACATGTAACAGATCTCTATCAAGATTATATTTTTAAGTATTATGTACTTGATCTTATTTTAATGTAAGATTTGCATTTCAAAGAAACTTAAAATAAGTGCTGATATGTAATCAGTAATAATTTATGGATTTTTTCACTTTGTAAAATGCAATATAAAAAATAAAATTATTAATTAAAATAATTAAAGATCATATTCCAGAAAATTTCACTTTTAATCATTTAATATAGTACAATATCCAGATTCCTGGACCACCAGCAATTTTTTAAAAAATGTTTTCCTGAAACTAGGAAAAAGAATAGCATCTTGCATTAGCCATATGCTTAATGCTTCACACATTCACATTAGAAATTTTTTTTTCTTAAAGCACGCGAAGAGTCCTTATCCATAATTTCACTTAGGCACTAAATAAAACACCCCCACGTTGAACAAATGCAATTATTGATTGACATAAATCTGTATGATCGATAATTTGACTGTGTAGCCATTTGACTGTGCACTGAGGTGGATGCGATTTAACACGTTGGTCTGTTGTACCCTCCTGCATCCAACAGTCACATATCCGCGTTACAGTTGTTTGGTTTCATCCAACACGAGTACCGATTTCCCTGAAAGATAATCCACACTCTCGGTAGGCTACTATCGTTCTCTGTCGAACTCGGATACTTGATCAAACGATGATCGCTGTTCACTACGAGGCATAATTGTTTTTTTTTTTTTTAGCCACAAGAAAAACACAATTGCCAAACTTGAAATCATCAAAAACTCCAAGCCTTAAATAGTGCTTTGAAGTGCGTGATGTGTGTGTCTGCGCTGAAATTCTAATCATTTGCATATCTCACCTCCACTAATGCATTTTGTGAATTTCATGTTATTTGCATGCTACCTTCAGGGTGTTGCATTTATGGTAGCCAGCAGTGTATATACAACAGCTCATGGTGGATTAAATGAGAAACATAGTGATAAATCAGTTTAATATTTCTGCTAATTTTTGGCTAACACCTTCCTTGCTTTTATACAGAAATTAAAGCACGAATTCCCATTTAAGATTAATTTTTCAGTTATTTTCTATGAATTGTTTTCTATGAAACAAATCATAAGATAAAGTAATTGAAAAATATCCTGCAAGACGAATTTATTATTATATCACCTGTATGTTTTTTTTTTTTTTTCTATTTATGGTCTTTACTTGCGTATACGTCTGGTCATGGATTGGTGGGGAAAAAAAATTATTCAAGATGCAAGATATAAGTACAGATTTGTTCTGTTTCTTGCATTCCATAATAAATAATGAAATTCTACAATAAATGCTTCCAGTTTCCAGTTATGGTTATAAGTTATAACTAGCAATAGAATTCTTGACACAAGCACTGCAGTAGCTGTAACTTATACCAGAAGATTTTAAAGTAATAAATGAAGTAGTATATGGAAATGCTCTTATGCCATGATTATCTGGAATTGACAGTGTGGAGCTATTGGAGTCTATCTCAATTTTTTATGACAGTGATAAAAAGTGACAGTCACAGTTGCTTATGACATTGATCAGGAATATGAAAAGATATTATGGAAGTAGGAGCTTTAAATAGGATTACACAGTAATTGTTGTTATGGAAATAGTTTTCTTTGATAGGCAATTAATTAAAATGCATTCTCGAGTTATTCCACTGAGAATCAAATTTTATTTGTCTAGTTTAATTGATAAATAAATCTCGTCTGTCTTTTTGTATCATATTAAGTCAATCCAAAATTATTTATATTTTGCGTAAATAGCTAAAATTGCATTATACCTATTTCTTGTATGTTTTCATAGTTTCTTTATCTTCAGAAAAATTAAGGAATCTTAATTCTTATGGTTAGCGAGGGATTACTGTATTAATTTGTTATGCACAAACTTTTGTTGGTTTCCATCTGAATCTTATGAAGAAGTATCTATATTTCTATGCATATATTTACATTAATTTCATGTGAAATTTTACATAATTTTCAAGTATGTTAAATGTTGAAATTTTTAAATAGGAAGATGGCATACAAATGAGATCTTTAACCAGTTTTCAAATGAAGACTTCAGAAATCACTGATTGTGAAAGGCATGGCATTCAAATTGATGCTGAAGATTTAAATTCTGCAGATAGTTTTACAGAGCTGAGTATATTATCATCTCAGATAACAGGTAATGGTGGCCATGGCATATTATTAAATAATGTGCCAATAAATGAAATTGCGCTACAAAGACCTGAAGGTGAATTTTCAGTTCTGAAATTGTAAGTATTATTTAATATTTTCTAGAGGAAATAAAAAAAAAATCCAATATATTTCTAAATTTAATATTGTATTTGAAGGGTGAAATGTGCAGTGTTGGCAGATCATGTTATTTTTGCAACTTTGGACAAACTTAATTTGGTGTTTGTGATTTTGCGAAATTTTTGTGACATCCATCATTTTCTTATGTTACTTTTTGCGACTTAAAAGATTTTTTTAATATATCGTAAAATGCTTTTATGTTAAAATAATGCTCAATTAAAAATAATTTCTATTAAAAAACAGTTTATTTAGGCTTAATTGAAGTTGGTGTCTGGCAATCTTCTTTACTTGTGGGCTTTCCTTTTCAAGGCTGCATGGCCTGACACCGGTATAACAAGAAATAGGTCAGGGAAATGAAAAAAATGGAAAGAAAGAAAAAAATGCTTTGGGACCTCTCACATCCCTCCTTTGTTTCCCATGAGTTTTGTTTTTAAGTCAGTTCCCTCCTCCAGTTCTATGGTGATAATGAATCGAACCAAAGAACTTGTAGCCATAGAACACACCATATATTGGGTACCCAAATGGAGAAAGAAATAAAATTCATACTCCTGATTATAATATTCCTAAGAACTAAGCAATGGAAATGACTAAAAAATCAAAGCAACAACATTTTTCTAAATAACAACACAAATAAATTTAACAGTGAAAGAACAAGGCTTTCTTGATTAATCAAAATTTAAAACCACACAGAACAGAAAACTCCTTGAAAAGCATTCCTAAATTAAAATGTTCACAATGAGGCCGCCCCCCAAAAAAAACTGAAAGGTTTCAGATTTTAAATTATGTCCAAAGGGGCGTTTTTTAACGTTTTGTGTATTACCTTTATTTATTAAATATCATATTCTTTGCACTTAAACCATGAAATTCAGTTCAACAGCAATATGGCAACATAGTTTAAAATGAACATGTCTTTAGAACTTCCGATACAGTTCTGTGTGCTGGAGATAGTTTGTTCGCCAAAAGTTTGTTTAGGTTTTACAAAATATGAAACAGATAATAAAACAAATTCCAAATTTGGGTTGCCAGATGTGCATATTTGGGTGGAAACGTACGTTATTCAAAACTGGATGGCTCTATGTACTGCTGTTTTATCACGTTTGAAGAAATATACATATATTTTTGCAGATTCTTCATTATTTAATTTCTTTGAATATAATACAGGACAATAACTTTTGGTGGCAACAATTTGAAAAGTGATACAACCATTTACAGTGCAAAATCGCAAAATGAAAACAATAGTCCTTCAGCGGCAAAGTCTCTGTGGACTAAAAAGAAAGTCTGAAAGGTTGCAAATTTTAAATTACGTCCAAAGGGGCATAAAAGTTCAAGAGCAATATCGCAAAATAATTTTAAACTGAGTCTATCTTTAAAATTTCCGATACACAGTTCTGTGCACAGGAGATAAAGGTTTTTTTTGTCCCCGTAGAGTATTGCCATTGATCGCTTTTAAATCGTTGATATTGTTCATAAAAAATTTGTTTAAGTTTTACAAAGTATGAAATAGATAATACAACAAATTCCAAATTTGAGCTTCCAGATGCGCATATTCAGATGGAAACGTATGTTATTCAAAATTGGATGGCTCTAGATATTGTTGTTATATCACATTTGGAGAAATATACATACATTTATGCAGATTCTTCATTAATTTCTTTAAATATAATACAGAGCTGCAATATTTGGTAGCAACAGTTTGAAAAGTGGTTCATACTTTTAACAATACGAAACAATAGTCCTTCAGGGACAAAGCCCCTTTGGACTAAAAAATTAACTACCAACTCAAAACATTTAGTACAAAAGCACTAATACAGTCTAAATGTGAGAATTTCTTAAGAATGAATATCTGCGAATTAATTTAAAACTAGAAACCTAAATTAAATGAATTAATTAAATTAGTTAAAAAATTGATATTTAAACAGTTGAAAATGAGCAATATAGTTTTAAATTTTTCGTTAAAGCTAACATGCATAATTAAAAAGACTGAGAGTCAAATGCAGCCTGTAAGTTACAGAACCAATAGGACGTCAGAGGTCATGTGAGCATGCATAACTGTGACGTCACAAAAATCACTTGATCTCTGATGTCATTTGCAGTTTTTGTGAGCTTTTTTGTCCTCTTTTGCTACTTTAGTTGAAAATTTTCTGGCAACACTGGAGTTGTGTTCTAAATTATGCATTTGAACCAGAAGGAACATTCTTGAAAATCAACAAGAGTTTGTCTTACGTAATTTAGGATTCACTGTAGATTTAAAAAAATATATTGCAAAATCTTCTTTTAGTGACCATCATCCTTAAATCACCATTTCTAAAATTGATTTTTTTTTTTTTTTTTTGAGAACATGAATAAAATTCTATATTCAATAAAACTTCTCTGGAGTGACCACCTTCACAGAGGTCCGAAGTGAGTTGGAACCATGGATCTTAAAGTTTACTACATATATATATATATAAATAGCAGTCTAACACTCTTCATTATGCACATAGTTTATTGATAAAAAAAAGATATTGTGTTTACAGTACTATTTCATTAGCACTTAAATATTGTGAGACCTTGGAAGTTGCATCAGAAAAACTCTCCATGGCTTTGTCAGCACTGGAACCATATACTCCATCAACAGAATGCAGAGTGGAGATAGAATAGGAACAAATAGTTAAAATGCCATGTAAACCTTTGGAGCGTTAATATTTTTGCCAATGGTTCAAAATTCTACTTTCTTGTGCATGAATCATTCCTTTCCTCAAGCAAGAATAATAAAAGAAACACACTTTTAAATAAAAAAGAGAACAGCTGCAAAATTGCAAATCAAAATACATACTGAAAAGAAAATCTCTATACATTACAATATTCCAAAGAAATAAGTTTCCATGAGTTCAATGATTGATTTTTCATAAATAATATGAAAAATGGCATTAACAGATGCATAACTTATCATTTAACTCACTAAATATTTATTATGATAGAAGGCAGCTGAATGACTTGTTTAAGCATTGGTACTGATGTGTTCAGGAGTTTAAACTCTTATGGGTTCATAGGTGTTACATATTTTTAACAGCATAATTTCTTATTTTTTTATATTGACAGTGTAATGTGTCAAGTAGATGGACTTTTTTAATGGGTTTTACATCAAAATATAATAATCATTGTGATTATCATGTGCAGTGTAGATTTAAATATATATATTTAAATCAGTTCTATAGAAGCTCTAAATGTTGAGAATACTGCTGAATATTAAAGAATGCACTAATTTTCACTAAATGAAATTGTATATCGAGATAGACAGCATTTTATGCGTCGGTCAGTGTAAAGAGACTAGGAGAATATAGAAATTCATTTAAACAAAATCATAATATATATATATATGAGCCCTATTTTTATTTATTGTTGATATACGGGGCTAGCGTTAAGCTCTGTGAAGGATAACACATTATGGTAGATATCATTGTTATAGACTGGAATAAGAGGATAGTAGATAGAATATATATATATATTTAAATAGAGACAAGAGGGGGAAAAAAATGTTAAAAATAATTGAAAGCTAGTGGTGTAGCATATGTTAAGTCTAATGCCAATTTCCTTCTGATTTATAAATTTTTCTATTTACAGCATTTTTTCTATTGATCTCACACAATTTTACTTGCTTATAATTTTATTTAAAAAGTACAACAGTTTTGTATTCTATGAATATTGATTAAGTATTTCTTAGGGCATGAGCATATTTTGATAGTCACTTCAATGTTTATGATATGCATTTCAGAATATTCATTACATCATATACATTTCATAATAAGCAAATACCTTTACATAACAGAGAAAGAACCGCAACATTCTCTTCTTTTGCCGTTCACATAGAAATACTAATGTTGCTACTCACTTGTAAATGATGACATAAATACTGACTGGAGAAATATGAAGAAACAGAGTCAAATCTATAATCCTCAAAATTGTCTAATCAATGCAACCTTTGATTGCAGAGTGTGCAAATTACTAGAATTTTATGGCTTTAAAATAAATGAATTTTCAAATAAGGAAATATTATCATTTTTGATGTATATACTTTGTACATACTTCAAATTATTCACAATTCACTTCTTCCTCTCAAAGTACAGGGTGATTATAAATTAAAGTTCCACTTCCAGAAAACTGTCAGAGTGACCTGAAATTTGGCCTGAGTATACATGAAGCAATGTGAATTTGCGTGGCAAAGGAGGAAAAATACTCAAAATTGGGCCTATAGAGGGTGCTGTACTTGGCATAATGTGATAATTTAAAAGACAACATGCACACCACATATTAGACTTAATAAAACACTTAATACATGCAGTTCCTGTTATTCTGCATCTGAAGAGCTTGTCATAACTTTCTCAATGAAGGATTGGGCTCTGTTTATAAAACATTTTTACTAGAACAGTGACTGTGCTTCAGCTGACCTGAGGAAGGTCGGGACAATTATCGGCATAGATGGCTCTGGTCAAATATCTCTCCAGGGTCTGTGGGAAATGATTCATAAATTTGAAGAGACTTGTTCATTAAATATAAGCTTTGGCAGAGGGAGGAGAGCAGTTGCTTTGACAACTATGGGAAGTGTGGCTACAGCTTTACCAGAATAAATTAGAAGTAGTGTGGCAATGTGCAGTGCAAAGAAAATTGCATGATCTTTAAACATGTCTAGCAGCATGGTTCATAAAATTTTATGAAATATCCCAACAATGCTATTATTAATTATGCTAATATCAAAATTAGCATTCTCAGAAGTTGCTTCCCGCTGACCTGCTAATATGATAAATGTTGGCCGTACGATTTGTTGTTCAGATGGAAATGGATAATGCATAGCCATGGAACATTTTGTGGACAGCTTAAGCCTGATTCCTTCTCCAAGGTTCTGTTAATACTCAAAATCGCAGAACATTGCACCTTATCTCCAACTGTAAAATAATTTCACAAACGCAGCCTGATCTGTCATTGATGAACTTCTCAAATGCAAAATAATGGAAACTGCATGTGCTCTGTGTTAAGTCTAATATATGGTACATATGTCATGTCTTTTAATTAACAGATTATGACAAGTACAGCACCATCTATTGATAAAATTTTTAGCTATTTTTTTTCTGTCACCAGACAAATACTTATTGCTTCATGTTGTTTTGACCAGTGGTTCTTTTTTTTTAGTCTTTTTGGATGTGGAACTTCAGTTGTAATCACCCTGTATTTTAACAATATGCTAATTATGACTTTTTAGATACTTCTGTTTATTGTTTGTAATTAAAATATTTACAATAATTATAAGTTTTTTAACTTGTAGATTTCCTTGGTTAAAATACCAAATAGAAGATACTGTAATGGAAAATAATAAGGAATCAGGCATTGGAATATCTTCATCATACAGCGATACTAAAATTGCATCTGCTACAAAAGCTATTCCAAGCTATCCTGAAGATGAATTGAACTATTCAAATTTAAGTGATCTTTTAAATGATATAAATTTAAGTTTAACAAAGGAAGAGGAGTCAGCTTTGTGATAATGTACTGTAATAAATTTAAGTAATGTTTGAAAAATTTATCTGTGGAAATCTTTGCATTTCAATATTTTATGCACATGTTATTTCCAGTTTGCTTATTTTATAGCAGTCACGTAGGTTTTAATTTATTTTGTGCAATTAAATATATGCATAGAAATATGAAATATATTGCAACTATATTTTTTAATTAAATGCAGCTGATTTGCTGTGATATATATTTATAAGAAATTTTGCATGCAACAATTTTATGTAATAAATTATCTGTTGCATATCATTTTTAGTGTTTGGGAAACCTAAAATTGTTTTTGTAAATATTTTTACTGATAAAAGAGTATATGAAATTTATAATTTTATTTTAATTAATAGCTTGAAAATTTGTGTATTTAAATCTGTAGTTGCATATGATTATGAAATTTTCTTAAACAATGTGAAATATAAGATGTTTATTACACACTGTCGTTCAGCTTATTTTTAAAACTGATTTATTCCTCTATCTGATATGAACTGACAATTTTAATATTCTAATATTAGTTACACATTCATTATATTTTTGAAAAAGAATGTTTTGTCTATTTTAAATTCTGTAGCTATAAATCGAAGAAATAGGTTCTTGGACTTAAAAATTTTCATGTAATAACATTTCTGTAAATTTTTAGATTTTGAGGAGGGTATTGTGAAAGATGTTTTTCAAATGTGGAATATCAAAGGTATACAGTGCAACTAGATCCTTTTATAATTAGGTATGGTGTCACAAAAGTGCTTCCTGCATAAAACATGGAAGGAAGCATTTTCAAAAGTGTATTTTTTCATAATTCATTTAATAAAATTAACATTATAAATATTGTGTAGAATTGCTATTAATGGTCACAAAGATAGTTTTAATTATTTTTTTAAATAAAAAAAGTTAAAGATTGCATTATTAATTATATATTACTTTTATTTTTATTTAAAATTAAGTTTATTTTAACTGCACTGATTTTCGAAGAGCTTTTCTTCCAATTTTTATATTTATTTATGGCCCTTAATTAATCTTACATTGTGTGACATAAATGTAAGTAGTTTTGTAATATCTAGCTTCCACTATATTTTAATGATTTAAATTAGGATCCTTTTCTTCCTGGCAAGAGGTATAATATTCAGGCATTCTGGCTGATACGAAATACTGAAAATAATAATAAAAAAAAATTCAAGAGTATTGTCAGATGTAATTAAAATTGTAAATGCATTTCATTAGTGTTTTGATTTCATACATTTCATCAAAATACTTCAAAATATTAAGCAGCATCAGGCACAACTTAATATATATTTAAGAAACTGATTTGCTATAGGTACAAGTGCCCATCATATCTAAATTAATCATGTATATTAAAAAGACTATCTGCTAAATTTTGTTATCCTGAAATTTTGATTGTTAAGCAGTGCTAAATAATGAACAGTGCAATAAGGTAATTCTAAAAATGTAGGGAGGCAAATTGAAATTTGTTACACTTTAGTATAAATGATTCATACAGTCATAAAAGATATATATTCTGCCAGATTAAATTAGGAGTACAGAAACTCTTACGAGAGTGGATAAAGGCAATGCCATATTAAGGTATAGGACTTAAAAAGAAAATTATATGCCTTTATTAAATTTACTCTCTGTCCAAGACTCTGGAGGGAAAAAGAGTTTAGCCATAAGAAATATTTAAGGTGCGATTTTTTTTTAGGTTGCCTTTTACAGTTTCATAAAATCTTTCATAAGTTACCTTTTTTTTTTTTTTTTTTTTTTTACATTTTCCTCCCACCCTTCAGCATTTATGATGGATGAACCAGTGTGAAGGGTGTCAGATTTTTCAGCAACTACATGTTAACTGAATTTCTACATGGTAGCCATGGACACACTAGACCTCAAAGATATTCTCTTTAAAAAATGCGTACATAATGTACACTTTGCACAAAAAAGAATGTAACAGTTCTGTATCTCCCGTTCTACTGGACTGATTGTCAAAGTTTAACTTGTTTTTCATGTCTCTATAGTGCAACTTAGGATATGTATTAGATTTATATGTAGCATCATTCTAATATAGGTATTTTGACACAAAATCGGACTTTTTCTGAAATGATATGCCAATTTTTTTTCCATATTTCGATTCTACGACTCAAATTATGCCAAACTATCGACTATTGTAAAAATCGCACGAGTAGTTTTTAAAAAATGAGCTCCTAAAATTTATCTCCTCAATGTTAATTGAATTTGATTTATATTTAATAACATCTCTTTTTTTCTTTCGAAAAGAATTTTGAATTATAACTTAGAATTTTTTTATCATCTTAAAGTAAATATATTTCTAACCATACTTGCGAAACATTAGAGTTTTTATTAAAAATTTCCTAAGATATACGTGAATTTACATATCTGCACGTTTTGAAATTTGGCATATTTGTTATAAGCAATAATAACGCCAAATGCAATTTACGCACTTTGTTAAAGTTATTTGAAAGTAGTAAACAATGACCTTTTTTTCCACTTGTGTACAATGAGAAAAAGGAAACGAAAATAAGTTGCTATAAATTAAGAAGTTCGCCAAGTGAATTATTCTTGGCACAAACTAGAAAAAATACGCTAAAATAAATTTTTAAATTTCTCTCTGAAAATTACAAAATTTAATGTCTAGGCATAATTTGAGTCGTAGAACTAAAATGTGGAAAAAAAATTAGTAAGCTATTTCAGAAAAAGTCCGATTTTAAGTCAAAATTTCTATGTTAGAGCAAAACTATATGTAAATCTAATATACATCCTAAGTTGCGCTTTCAAGACATGGGAAACACAAGCTAAATTTTTACAATTAGTCCAGTAGAATGAAAAATTTAATACTGTAAAAAAAAAAAAATCTGCCCCCCCCCTCTTTTTTTTTTTTTTTTTTAGCCCAAAGGATTTTTTTTTTGCAAGCTGTACTTGAAAGTTTTAATTTTCATTCAACTTGAAAGTGTTGCTGGAGAGCCTCACTTTTACTTCATTACACTTCATTTACACTTTTACTTTAAAATCAATTTATTCGATATTATCATCTGCTTGCTATTATTTTACAATTACAATACTCTTTATCAGAACACATTTAAATTTTAGGATACATTTGTTCTTAACAAAATTCATACATACAAAGCATTAAACTTCATTCAAAATACTCAAGTTCAAAAGATTACTTTATTTAGCTTAAACTTTGCATAAGATGGACAACAGTTATTAGCCATTTGCTACAAAATTTTCCACTTACTGCAAACCTTTGGACTAAAGTAAAACAATCATGTTTAAACACACAAATATAAAATCTTTAAAAGTAGATGGATACATTAAACAGAAAAATTTAGTAAATATGCCAAGTTAAACTTGAATATTCTCACTTGAGTTAAATGTAACAACATGTTAGTAACTTGGTACAATTACATAAAAATAAGCTGAATACTTAAAGAAATAAGATAATTTTTTACTTATCCTTTATTTCTGTGGATTTCAGCCATGCGCTTCTCCAGAAACTCCAACTAAGCTGGGTAAGCGACAGTGCAGTCAATTTCAATCCTTCAGTGGGCTGGTAACATTTCTCGTTGTGCAGGGCCGTTACTGCTTCTGTGCTCGACCCCTTGTGGACTTTTGTTGGCCTTCTGGAGATTCAGCTAGAACTGACTGTTTCTTTGGTGCACTCCTTCCTGGTACCTGATCTGCAATCTCTACTTTTTTCTCACTGGCCCTGTTAAGTTTCTGTTAATTTGTTTCTGCTTCCAGTGGCCCTTTTTTAATGTGCATTTTGACTTGGATGACCAGATATTTTCCAGTTACTACGAGCTTGCTGTTGGCCTTATTTAACTGGAATTTTCTTTTTGCTGTCCTTCCTACTGCCAGTGTTTAACATTCTAGTGGTGGCCACATCTTCCAATTTCTCCTTTATCTTTAGATATATTCCTTTTTCTTCTTGGCTTCCCATCATCTGCACCTTTCTTTTTGAAGCATCGTCAAACCTCAGCCTTTTCTTTTTCAGTCCCAAAATCCTTGAGTTTTCCTTGCACATCTTGTTAACATGCATGCGGACCCTAGATCAGCCGTATTCCTGAATGGCCCTTTTGTGCCCAAGTCAAGAAGTTTCCACAGCACCTCTTTTATCAGCAGCATATCAGCCTGCTCATAATTCTTTCTCATCTGAACCACGTTCATTTTAATGGTTTCAGAATTTTGCCCCTTTCAATATACCACCGTTTCTTTGATTCTATACATTAAAAAAAGGTCTTCAGACTTATTACAAAATTTTGCTACCTTTTCTTCAGGTGCACAAGAAAGGGAATATTTAATTTTCAAAATCTTAAATCCCACCTTAAAATAAAACTTCTGCCCTTTCTTATAACAAAATATTTGTTTTCCATGAGCCATATTTGAAATCTCATTGGCTTATCCACTAATTATCTGAATGTCTGCCAACCTGAATTCTGCAGACCTCTTTCAAACAAAAATTTATTGAGGAGGTTATTTATTTTTAACTTTCTGCCAAAAAATAATTCAGCCGTTGTCTTACCCACGTTGTTGTCTTTAACCAGTCTGAAAGCATAGGCTATCTCATTGACACAAATATGGTTATTTCTTATGTAGCTGAGAAAATATTAATGATATTTATATTTATTGAGACTGTATCATCGCTCAGTCATCTGAAATCATCACAGTGTGGTTTCTACCAGTTTAATGAAATAAAGCCGAGAAAATCATTGCAATCTTCCATGAAATTTTGACTGTCATAGTGTTTTTGCTGTATGCGATAATAGAATTTAGAGAAAAAGGGTAAGGTTTCATCCACGTTTAATTTTGTATTTATTAAACATTAAACTGCTTTTGTGGACTGAAAAATAAAATACAGTTAAACTTGCTTATAACGAGCACAAAGGGACCATAATATTTGCTTGTTATAACCGAGGGCTCATAAAAAATTTGTGAAAAAGTTATAAAAGTTCATGTGTACTTACTATATTATATAATACTTGCGTTATTCATTTTTATTTCTGTACAATGCAAAGGAAGTTGGTTTGAACTGTCTTATTGCCTCTTTCTTGTGTTACTGTTCTTTGGAGAAGACTTGTGGCCCAAAGAACATCGTCATTTGCACCCCTGGCTTGAAAATGTTAGTTTTTCTGCACAATACGCTGGAAGTGGTTCAGATTGAAATTCTTCACATTCGATGTTATTGTCGCTTTCATTATTTTTCATCATTTGCTTTAGTTTGAATTTTAGCTACAATATTTTCGGGAGTAGGTATCTTGGAAGTGATAACATTGGCGTCAACAGATACATCATTCTACTCATTTCCAAACTTTCTAAGTTGTCTGCTTCTTCCTCAGTGGCTTGCCCCTCCTGAGAAATTATCATTCCAGTCTTACAAAAGCAATTGGTAATGCATGCTGATGTAACATTCTCCCATGCATCATTCAGTAAAAGGTATTGCTTCAAGTACTTACATTAGCATTTGAGGTTGTTCCTATTTTTCTCTTCTATCAAGAAGCATCAAAATCAAGTGCTTATGAACATTTGATTTAAAACTTCTGCTGACCCCTTGGTCTATAGGCTGGAAAACGCGTGTAGAATTCGGTGGTAAAAATTCAATCCTGATGTTTGTAGGTCTAGTTTGGATTGTGCTTTACAATAATCAATTAAAAAGAGAAATTTGTTTTTTTCTTCCTCCGTTGCTCTGTGAAAATGTCAGAAGTCATCCAGTCTTTATTATTGCCATCATAATCAACAAGGAACTTTTTTTTACATGCATAAAATAACTAGGATTTTTTGGACTTGCCAATAACCAAGCTTCTTGTCAGTGACAGACATATTACACTCTACAACAAAAAATTCGACGCACCAAGAAGGAGTTTTCCAATGGAGACAAAAATTGGTGGAAAGGAAGATTATGTACAGAATAGAAAATGATTAGAATTTCAGAACAATTGATTGATTTATTTCAGAGTTACATAGTTACAAAGTAACGAGCTCAATAAGGTGTTGATCCACCTCTAGCTTGGATGTAAGCTGCCACATGGTGTGGCATAGACTTATAAAGCTCCCGGATGGCCTGCGGTATTTCTTGCCAAATTTTCCCCAGTTGTCGGGCTAGGTCATCAACATTCCCTGGTAAATGTAGTCGCCTTCCCATCATATCCTAGACATGCTAGATGAAACAGCGATCTAGCTGGTGAAGGAAGTGTTTGACAAGCTGTAAGACAGTTCATAGAAACACGTGCCGTATGTGGTCTGGCATTATCTTGTAGAAAAATAAGGACATGGTACTGCAAAAGAAACGGTAGCAAAGCAGGTCTCAGAATGTCGTCCACGTAACGCTGTGCTGTAAGCATGCCTCTAATGACTACCAAAGTGGTCCGGCTATCAAGAGAAATGGCACCCCGAACCATAACTCCTGGTTGAGGGCCTGTGTGGCGTGCAATATGAAGGCAGGATCGGCATGCTACTCTGGGCATCTCCAGACACGTCTTCGATGATTGTCACGACACAGTTCGAAGCGAGATTCGTCACTAAAGATTATACGTCCCCAGTCAGCATCATTCAAACCTGATCGAGCCAAGCAGCACTGTAATCTGGCTTGACACTGTGAAGGCGTGAACGTCAGGTGGCGTAACGATCAGTACGAGCATAAATTTTGCTCTATCATCCATCTGAATGGTCATGGTGGACCTCGTGTGCAGGTCGCACGTCTGATGGTTGATAGCTATGAATTAGGTGCTGAGACAGCTGATCTGACAATCACTCTGTTCTCCCGATATGTTGTGGCCCTAGATCGATCGCTACCATCATGACGCTGAAATCTGCCATTGTCCACCCATTCTTGCCAGCATCTTCTAATCGCCGCATCGCTGCGACTCATAATGACGAGCGATTCTCTGATTTGCCCAACCTGCCTCTTTCAATCCAATGACACGACCTCTTTCAGACTGACAGCTGCTTGTAATGATCTCGAATCCTGCGGCGAGGCATTTTTTCAGTCGTTGAAAGGTATCCTAAGCTGTAATTCAACAGAAATTTTTAACAGCAGTTCCAGAACAACTCCTTATACACAACTGCTGGATACACAGATCCAATGCGCAGGACATCACACTATTCATTCACTAGACATCAAATTTTAATTATTTTCATATTTAGTCAAAACATTTATGGATATGAAATTTCAAAGCAATCGGACGATTCCTTCATTGGTGCGTCTTTTTTGTTGTTGTTGTTATAGAATATAGAACATAATAAAGCTTTCAATTGATTTTTGGAGAACTGGCTTCCGATGCACTTTTCACCTTTGAACTTAAGTCTGCTGTGGGGTTATATTGTAGAAGATGCAAATTTCATCTGCATTAGAAATATAATCTTTTTGTATCTCCAGATGAGTCGCCACTTTTCACTCGTCTATGTTACGATATCTGCCATGTTTACAGACTTTGCTTTACCACAAATTTTTCCATTTCTTCAATCGATCAAGCCACTCATTCGAACATACAAATAGAATAGTTAAATTGTTCAAAAAAAGTTTTCTGTGTGAACTTTTAAAAGTAGGCCACTTACAGGAAAATCTGCACTACCTTGAACTTGAACCTTCATCTACTTCGAAAAAGCTTCATCTAAATCTTCTTCAGCATATTTTTCTAAACGTTTACAATCATTGTTATTTTGATCGAAGTCGGCCATTAATTTTTCTTTGTCCTGTTGTTACTAATCTCGCTTGTCTGATATCAGAGCAAGCCCACGAAATTTATTGTGGCAAGGATGCAAGATTGTACCTGTCATTGGCAAGAGCCTTGGATGCCGTACAAGTAACAGTATGATTTTGCTCAGTTCCGCCTCAATTTTGAAGGGGAGCACTCCGGGAAAGGGGTTCCATTTCTTCCACCCCTACCATCAACCTCTCGAGATGACTTTCGGCTTGCTGCATATTTAGAGTGCCCCCATGTCGCTCAGGCACTATACATTTTCAAACATCCATGCCTTCTCCGGGATTCAGACCTGGGCACTTCACTACGACAGTCAGCGTCGCTAACCACTATCCTGCTTGGGTGGCTTTCTTGTAGTTTAACAGTGTTGTAAACAGTAGAAGACTATAAATTGTACTTTTAGCAAATTTCAGAATTTTATTCCTTATTAATTAATTAAAATCCTTCCTTTTTCGTCAACTGATAAAATTTTATGTTTTGACATCATAAGATAAAATTTGATTAACGTACTCTATGAATGCAGATAAAAAAATGACCTCCATCCAAGACCCTGCCATTCGTTTACGTAAACTTCCGTCTAATCAGCAACCTCCTCCGTCGTCGTCGAATGTCCTCCCACATGCACTCCAAAAGATGAAAAAGTCTGTCATCATGTGTTTCCAGGATTTATGACTATCGCTAACTTTTGGTAGCAAATTTTTCCAAGGAGGATTAGCTGAGCAGGAGAGGGGAAGTCTGAAATTTCATGAAGCATAAAAATATTGTTCGCTATAACTGGGCTTTGCTCGTTAAAAACGTGCTATGATCTCATAGACTTAATATTGTACCAACGAAGCATTTCCGATTTCTTCGTTAAATCAGTGCTCGCTATGAGCGAGTGATACTGTATTTAATGTAAGTAAGCTATGGAATTAAAAGAATATTTCAGACATAGGGTCCTCTTAATAACTGTTTCCATGTTACGAAGAGCTTTGTCATTCAATGATTGAATTAGACGGGTATATAAAGCCCTAAGAAGCCAAACTTTCCTCTGTTTTTAATTAACATGCCCATTATGAAGTCCACAAAATTCAGTTAAAAAATGTTGTTATAAAAAATATTTTTGTATTCGCTGTCAATTATGTGTTGAAATAACGAAAGGTTAGGAAGATACAACATTGCATATTGTACTGACGCTAACAGCAGCTATGAAAGCTGATTGCTATCTACATATTCCTCTACTTCATTTCACACTTCAGTTATTAAATAAGATGTTTGTATGCAATAAAATATTCATGAGTAATTGATAAAAATTCTCCTCTAATCCGGCACTTTCTTCGAGGCTGCGTTGCATAATAAAAAAATTGTATGTACACCCCATGACTTCCTTGTACGTAATATTAAATTATACGCATTTTACATTTCATTTAAACGTATTGGATTGAATTAAATCTACTTCGTCAATAGCGCATAAACAACAATAGAATGAATACACTTTAAAATTCACTATATTCGTTTACCATAGCGACACTCTGGCGCTAGGTTCACTTAACAGCGTTACATGTCATTCATTTTATAACTCGGAATGCACAAAAAGTATGTATAAATGATATTGTTGCGTGCGTACGGGTTCGTAATGAATTAATGCACAAGTCTATAAAAAGTTAATAAAATTTATTCTTTTCGCAAGAAATAAAGCAAAATACTGAAGTATTTCCTCAGAGATATTTGTACAATATCTCAAACGTTAAACAGAATTCAATTCAAAACACAGAAAGTAAATCCAGTCTCACAACGAATTCGCCACAATCAATAACAGCATTAGGTAAACAACAGTTCGCTTAAAATAGCTACAATTGAGCTGAGATGTTTTAATTCGGCTTTTATAAGCTTTATAATTATTCATTAGAACAGTCTGGTAAAACTTATTTTCTCGATTTTTGTGGATGGCAACGCAATTATGAGATATTTATTTATTAAATATTAAATGCACGCTCTCATTTATTTTTACTTTTCCGACGTAGCTTTCTCTTCAAAAATAGTCTGCGTTGCACGAGAAAATATAAAACAATCTTAATTACAATTCTAAACAAATATCTAAATAAATCCATAACACTTGTTAAACAGACAAAAGAAAATAAACTTTTTCATAGACGATTCAGTATTTCTCATTCAATTAATTCGGTTCTCACTTCGCGCCAAGGCAAAAATAAAATAAAATAAAATAAAAGCTCAAAATATCTGTATTAAAAATTACGAAGTAAATCTTAAACGCTTATTTCGTCGAATAAATTCCAGAACGGATTAAGCATGATTTAATTCGCAATAATAAAAGAAGGCTTTATGTCTGTTGTGGGGAAGCTTAATTTCTCTAGATTGGCAGCAAATTCACTATTCCGCTAAGTTTCAAATGCAAATAAATATGGCGGCTATAGACAAAATTAGGCTTAGCCGCACTTAAACAACTTTTAAATTGTTGATAATTTTACAACTATAATATGTTGGTTAACTAAAGGCATAAAAACCTTAACCGGAAGATAAGAGCAACGTAATCTAGTCATTTTTAAAGCAAAAAATGCACAATTAACAAACATATAAGAATAAAGAAACTGAGCACAGTGAGCCGAGTAACAGAGTAGATATATATATACTTTTGGTGCTGCCGATTACAACCAAAATAGGAGGTGCACATCTACATGTTATAGCAATCATATATACAAAATTTCAACGTTTTTGAGTTATGTGAGATGCATACTTGTGTACGCACGTAGGCACAGACTCTACCAAAAAAATCTCTTCAGAATCTATTTTAAATCAGTTTTATGATATTTTGGGGGAAAAGAGTCTTTTGTTCTGTTCTTACGTACGGATGTCACGAAAAAACATCGTTAAATTGCGTTCGATAGCAGTCAAAATGGATATTTTCGTTGAAATATGATATCCAAAATTTTTCGCGATTATAATACTTCCTTTTTACTTCGTACAAGGAAGTAAAAATACACAATTTACAATCATATGAGAATAAAGAAATTGAGCCGAGTAACAAAGTGGATATATTTATATATATATATAAAATATAAAAAATACTATAGCTTTGCTCTGGGCGAACAGGCAACCTCTAATTAACTTTCCGCAATTTCACGATCTTTCCCCTACACCAGTACTTTCCAGAACACTCTGGCATGTTATATACCCCCTGATATAAATACCAACGCACGCGCCATTTTTTAGTCAGATTGCTTCTACTGCTATAAAACCCTTCGCTGCTCTGTCTCTTCGTCTTCCCTTTTTTAGAAATATTTGTGACGTCAAAACTGTAAATTTAATATTATTTCTATTTAATCATTATTAGGTATGCAATCTGAAGATCTTCGTCTAAAAGAAAAATGATCTGCCGTTTAACTGAATAAAGATATGGAGTTTTAAAGTGAAGTTCTTCTGTGTCTTCATCTTTCCTCTGCTTTCCACTCTGCAACGACAACACCCGGACTCTGATGTGACCTGATTGCCCAGCTTCGTCATTCCTGTATTCATCTACTAAAATATCACCCCCACCCCCCCCCCACATATATATATATATATATATATAAAATACATATATAATACATACATACAAAAGTATATATATGTACATATATATACTTTTGGTGCGGCCGATTGCAACCAAAATAGGAATTGCACATCTACATGTTCTAGCTATCCTAAACACAAAATTTCAACGTTCTGAAGGCTACTCGTTTGAGTTATGCGAGATACATACATACATACGTACGTACTCAGAGACGCGAAAAAAAATCTCTTCAGTATCCATTTTTAATCAGTTTTATATTTTTTTTTGGGGGGGGGAAGAGTTCTTTATTTTGTCCTTACGTACGGATGTCACGCAAAAACATCGTTACATTGCATTTTATAGCGGTCAAAATGGATATTTTCGTTGAAATATGATACCCGAAATTTTTCTCGATTGCAATAGTTCCTTTTTACTAAAGTAAAAATGAAAAAAAAAGGGAGTAAAAAGGCATTTCATTGTGGATATAAATGTATGATGAGTGAAATATAAATTGAAGTTTCATTGCATGTCAAATGGCAGTCGGTATCTGACGGAGTGTGTTATGATTGAATAGGGTTTCTATGAAAACTGATTGTTCCCTATTTATAGCCATAATAAATTTTAAATATTAAACAAGAGTTTTTATGAAATTTAATTAATGTTCGTCTGTAACCAATAAAAATACCCATCTAACTGTACTAATTTCGTAAGATTTCATTGCGCAAGTAATGGGGGGAAAAAGGCATTTTAGTAAAGAGGTTATGATTCCAGACATAAAATCTGAACGTATAGACCGGAAACATTAATCCGATTTGATGAAATATTGTATGAAAAGATCTTTAGATCCAAACTGTAAATCGTTAAAAATTCCCCCCTCCAATGATTGAAAAGAGAGAGGTCGATTACATTGCAAATGGGCATCTTAAATGTGCATTATGAGCAAAACCCTGATTTCCATTAGTATTTTGATTGTGGTTGTTCCCTTCAATTGTACTAATGTCTCTCCGACGAGTTTGCACCCATTAGAAGCAATACCGCAGTTTGAGAGATGGGAAGATCGCTTGATATTTAGATACGAGTGATGTGGCGATAAAGCAACACTGACAGGAATGCTTAAAACATGGCAGATTTCTTCGTCAAGTAAGAAGCAGACGACTTGCGGGAACATTGTATGAACATCGTATGATTGTAGAGGATTTGTCGGAGCAATTTACACATCACTAAATTTGCCTGGATCAACGATTTTACCTGTTTTCTACCCAAAAAAGAACTTAAAACCCATTCATAGGTGACTCAGAGAGCAAAATCCATTATCTCACTTACTCCTTCGTGATTTACATTCTCATGGGTGACTGCAGTGTGCGTGGTCCAATTGATCTTGAATTCTGCTGATTAGATAAGCATTCTCTTCAGTGGCATGTACCGTTTTGAACTGAATCCCAACGAGAAGCGCAAGCATAGCTGTAGAAGTCTAGTATAGCGCGGGAATCTCACCGTTAGTATTGTATGCTATACAGGCCATCATTGGAAAATATTGTTTTGGGATGCTGTTTCTTTTGATAATGAGACAGATCCCTTTATTTGTTGATTAAATTCTACAATTCTCTGTGCTGCTGTTCCTTTTGCGCCATTTTGGATTCACTTTTAATTAAATAATTCCGGGCCTCTGACGGCATGCGCGCATTTTTGCTGAATGTCTAAGAATTTTCCAAACATTTCCTTGGAGATCTGTTCTCTTTGCAGCACATCTGGAGTCGTATTGGAAGGCGTCTTCGATTATACAGAATAACAGTGAATTTTAGATCTAATTTATTCACCAACTTCATGAGTTAGTACTAAGCGGATAATAGTCAAGTCATCCAAGTCAGAAATAGATCAACGTTATATTGATTTGCTGACATTACGTAGCTCTTCTGTCAAATGTTCAATTTGTCTGGAATTTCTAAAGTCTGAAGCTCAGTCATTTGTTCTCCTATAAAAATAGTTACTAATTTTTATTTTAGCTAAGTTTTTCTCAGTGCGTTTACTTTTACATATCTGTATATGTGATTTTTTAAAGCTTTTCACATGATCATTAAAAATTATGTTTCCCCATAATTATTAAGAAAAGTGTTGTATTATTTTATTCTAGCAATAGCTAATGCGATAAGGTTCTCCCGCGTTCTCCATTTTGGAGAAGCCTAGATACACATTGGCCTTGAAAATCGCTTAGAAACTTGTTATTACATAATTTGTTTTAGACATTTTATGTGTTTATAGAGTCATTAGGTTTTTCTTCTTCTTTTTTATTTTTTTGAAGCAGTAGGGGTGAAAAAGGTGTAATGCCCTCGCCGGGACTCGAATCAGGACCTCTCGAATACACGCTGAGTGTGCTACTGTTACGCCACGAAGGCATGTGGAAAGAAGGTTGAAGATAACTTATATACTCCCCCCTTTTATAAAGAGCGACTGGGAATTAGGGTATCCAATGGTCAAATCCTGGTGGCGCCGATTTATCGGACGCCACTGGAGAGTCATTAGGATTTTTTGAAGCAGAAGAGATGAAAAATGTAAAATGCCCTCGCCGGAACTTGAACCTGGACCTCTCGAATACGCGCCGAGGGTGCTACCGTTAACCACGAAGGCGTGCTGGAAGAATGGAGAAAGTACCTTATGCTATTTAACTAAAAATTATTTGCAACAATTTGATTTTTTATGTTTTTCTTGAGGTTTTATATTTTAAAATGCAATTTTGAATAATACTAAATTTCGGCACTCAGTGAGGGGGGTGGGGAAGAAACTAAGTTTAACGCTTTATAATTTCTTCCAGTTACAACTTTTAAAAACTACGTGCTTGCATGTCTGAGTTTTAAAAGTGCATTTGTCTAATAAAGCAATTTGCGTTTTGCTGAATTTAGGTCAGACTTGTGCGACACACTGAAAGGTATACAAGGTATGTTGCGAGAAATAAAGAAGATGCGACAAATCGAGATCAAAAGTTTTATTTAAGGGTATTAAAATATTTCATTAATAGTTTATTGAAAAATTATTCAATAATACAGAAGGCAGAGAAAATATTTATTAAACCATGGACATTCTCAACACAGAATGAATATTTGAGTGAAAACGCTGATATACACATGTGCAAATAAAAAGTTATTCTACATTAAATCTACCATAAGATTGAAACTATCAATCCTTTTACCGAGTTCAGCTGTTTAGATGCTATTTTACTTTACATCATATAAACATAATAAATAGGTTAATACAAATATTTTTAATGTAAATACAAATATTTATGTTTATGTTTATGTTAATTTATATTTGAATACATTTAAAACTTACATTTCATTTATTTTGCTTTCTGCTCTGTTACTTTTGTCTTTAAATAAAGATCATGGAAATTTCATCACTTCCGAAAATATGAAATACGTCTTGACTAGATATCAAATGAAAGGAAAGAATTGCGAAGTACTTTTATTTAGCCACTGATAAAAAAAAAGCATTCCAGCATTATAAATAATTACACAATCAGAACGCAAAGAAAATAATGTTAATAATTGCATGACATGTACGGCCTATTAAATTATATAATTTTTTTTGCTGCACTTCATTTCAACTTATTTTCTCGAATTTTACTAGAGACATACTTCTCATCCAATCAATTCAGTTCTCATTTCGTGGCAAGCCAAAAATGCATAAAAACTCAAAACGTCTTCATTAAAATTTGTAAAATAGAGAAAAACTTACAACCCATATACAATTAAAAACAGAAAACAATTTTTACAATTAAAATTAAAGTTTCTACGCTAGAACAACCTATTCGACCAAACGGGCAAGGAGACAAAATTTTCGGCGCACAAAATTGAAAGTTAACGTTTGATCCCACTAGGCTTACGACACTGAAGTTCGCACACCAACTGCCTTAATTCACTGCTCTACTAAAAAGGCACTGAATTTCGTGCACCAAATGACTTAAATCACTATCCTACTAAGAGTTTTAAATGTAAGCAATTAGCGGCCTTGTTAGGCCTAGCGCCACATTTAAATCGTGTTAATTCTAGAACTATTGCCTGCAAATTAACTAAAGGCATAAACACCTTAACCGGAACATAAGAACAACATAATTCAACTACTTTTAAAGCAAAGAAGTGCACAATTTACCAACACATAAGGCTAAAAATAGTGAGCTTATCAAGGCAGGTAACATGGTGTGAATAAATATTTTGGGGCACTCGATTGCAACGAAAAATAGAAGATGCACAACTACATGCTATAGCTGTGTCCTATACACAATATAAACTTCTACGGATAATCGTTTTTGAGTTATGCGAGGTACATACGTACAGAAGTCACGAAAAAAAAATCTTTTCTGAATCCATTTTAAATCAATTTTGCCATCTGCTTTAGAGAAAAAGAATCCTTTATTCTGTTCGTACGCAAATATGTTACTAAAATAAATCATTCGAATGGATTTTTCTTTGAAATATGATACCCGAAAGTTTTCGCCTTCCTTTACTTCGTACAAAGAAGTAAAACAGCGAACTTCATAACATGCCATCTGAGATATAATTATTAATAGTTATTTAAACTGTTATCGAAATTTAAACTACTCGTCGCCGCCATTAGGTAAAAACTAGCGTCTTATGTTACAACACAAACCTATAAAAACCTATTAATCAAGCTAATGAAAATGGAAATTTTATGTACTTTATTTCAGAGTTCGATACTATGGAAAGAATGATTCCTCTTGCTTGCTTATATGAAAAATCATCAAAACCATAACCTGAAATTGCTTCCAGTATCAAGAAAATATTAGCAAATAGTTCTTAGAATATTTAATGTAAAGTTTCAGTAAGCAAATTTTCATTCTTGGATTACTTTTAAAGGAATTTCTAGACATAATCTCTAGGATATCTTTTTCTGCATACATAGGTAAATATACGGCACAGCGCTTCAAGGAGATCCATTACTTGTACAAATGATACTCCCAGCCAGACGTCAATGAAACCACCGATGTAACTAAATAGCTCAACGTTCTGTAAAAGATATACTTAGAATTACAATGTGAATATAAGGTTATAATAACAGTTTATTTTAATATAAATTTTTAATTTAATGTAATGTAAAATTTTTATATTTTTAACACAGTATTAACCGAAATCTTGTTATTGACATTTGGAACAATAAAATTTTCTCACTTTGAGAAATTAGTGAAACAAGGATAAAGTAATATTGTTGCATGCCTACGGTTTTGTAATAGATTGAATGCACAAGTCCGATAATAGGTTAATAAAATTTATTTTTATCAAAAGAAGTATTTCAGAACTCTGGAATTTATAATTTCCATTGATGAATTGTCTGTGTAAATTTAAAAGGTTAAGTAATAATTTTTCCAGGATTTTAAAGCATTTCAACATGTAAAAACAAAATATTTCGTCAGAGATATTCGTACAATATCACAATATCTCACAGTAGTTATATTTTGAACTACTACAGCGTTAAATAAAACTCAAATTCAAAATACAGAGAAAATTATTCGATCTCACAGTGAATTCGGTACAATCAATAATAGCACCAAGTAAACAACAACAGTTCGCTTAAACAATTGAGCTGAGATGTTTTAACTCAGCATTTATAAGCTTTTTAATCAGCGCGAGATCATTCTCTTATTTTCTCGATTTTTCTGGATAGCAAAAGCAATTACGAGATATCTATTTATTAAATATTGAATGCACGCTCTATTGTATTTTTACTTTTTGGGCGCAGCTTTCTCTTAAATTTCGTCAAGCGCTGCATTGCACGGGAAAATAAAACAATTTTAATTACAGTTCTAAATAAACAGCTAAACAAATGCAAAATCCGTAACACTGCCCCCTTCCCAAGGATTGCACGTCCCTGGAAGTACAATCCCTGGACAGGAATCCAAACTCCCAAACTTACAACTAAGGCATCAATGCAACAATAAACATTACAATAATAAACATAAACAATAATTGAAATAAGTAACTTAAAATAAATCAGATACTATATACAAATCAAATACTAAATAAAAATCAAATATTATTAAATACTAAATACATGTACTATCAAATACAAAATACAAATCAAATAATAAAAGACCAGCTAACCTGTCGTAATGAACGACTTCAAGCTTAGAGTTCGATGACTTATGGATCCGAACCGCGACGTCGTTCAGCGTGTTTAGGACTGTCTACGGACCATTCAAAGGTCACTTAGTTTCGGACAGAGCCCTTTTCGTCGAGTGGGATTCCACGACCACACCTTGTCTCCTTCGTTGAATCGATGTCCAGTTGCTCTGGTATCGCATCGGGTCTTCATCTTCTCCGTCGCCAAGTTGAATCACTCTCGTGCAAACTTCAAACCGGGCCGGGAGATCTTGAATGTATTCCTCAGGCAATGAAGGCACATCCGAAGGGCAACCAAACAAAAGATCACATGGCAGTAGATGGTCACGACCGATGAGCATCTGGGATGGAGAATTGCCGGCAGTCTTGGGTTTCTTTTCGGCCCTAGTACGATTTCGGCAGCTTTCGGAGCCGGGTCTTTCAGACAAATAGTCGGCATTTCGAGGTGAGGATTCCTTATGCTGATGGATAGTTATGTCCTCTGATGCTGAGAACAGTTGTTGTCTTTGAAGTCCAAGGAAAATTTGTATTTCATTAAGAACTCCAATTTAAGTATGCAAGGATCTGTAATATCCGCCACATATGCCATGTGATGGTAAGCGTGATGATTCCAAGCGTGATGTTCGCTTTTAACTTCTCGTCTATGTCAATTTTCTCGCCGGACGCAGTTTGGAGGGTAACACAGGATGGCGTCCAAATGAGTTTATCTTTAAATTGTTAAACTAAATCTTTCTGAAAAATGGTAATTTTAGCTCCTGTGTCAATGATCATATTGCAAGGAACTCCATCAATATGCCCATTAATGGATAGCCCATTACTGGTGCCACTCACTACAGAAATCTTAAGGACTTTAAAACGGCGTTTTACATTATCGTTGAAACTCCGCTCTACGATGTGATTATTAATTTGCTTCCTGCATCGTTGCTGAGAAATGATTTAATTTCCGTGCTCTGGGGTATTCTGCAGTTCCTTCGCACGTAGAATTCAGCTCCGAAGTTTCAGCACTTTGGTTTCTTGTCACTTCTTTTCCGTCTCATGGCATTTAATTGTCAGTTTAAATGGTCTGTTTTATTTTCCGTGCCCTGAGGTGTTCTGCAGTTCCTTCGTATGTGGCCTTCAACACCGCAGTTCCAGCGCTTTAGGGTCGATTTCTTGTCACCAATATTCTCTCTCAAGGCACAGAGTTGTCTGGTTAAATCATCTATCCTATTTTTTGGTGGCCATGTGTATTCTGCAGTTCTTTCGTATGTGCCCTTCAATACTGCATTTATAACACTTAAGAGCCAGTTTGTTCTCGCTCCTATTCCGTATCAAAGCATTGACTTGTCTTGATAAATCATCTAAACGAGCAATCAGTTGATCCACTGGCTCGCGAACTTGCACAGGTCTGACTGGGTGGGCGATCTCTACGAGTTGCTTGCTGGGCTGCCTCGAATTTCATGGCGTACACTTGAACGCTTTATATACCCTTCACATCCGCCATTCGTAGAGCTTTCTGTATTTAAGGATTCCGGAGTACTGCAAGGACAGGATTTCTCTTGTTTCCGTCGGGCATTCCGAAAAGGCGAGATGAGACAGCCTTTCGACATCCATGGCGAGCTCTTGGAGTGTTTCGGTGGTCTTCTGCTGACGGGATTTTAATTGAAGCCTGCTGTAATCTTTTAAACATTTCTGGCCGAAGCGCAGCTCCAGTGGGTGGGATAAAGCTTCGAAGTCTAGTCTCTGGTTTTCGGGAAGAGTTTGAAGAATATCCGCAGCGTCTGTTCTCAGACGAGCGGCGAGATGACAGGCCTTAGCTTGGGTAGCCCATCCATTGACATTCGTCACTGTAGAAAATTGCGTCTTATACCCTTGCCAAGAGGTCTTCCCATCATGTGTGGATAACTTCAAGGACGGACGAGCAGGCATGGGAAAAAATTAAAACTATCAGAACTGCTCCCTGCTACGAATTTGTTTAGAATATCAACTTGTTTGGCGACTGCAGAAACCTTGTCTTCAATTTGTTGTTCGATTTGGTGTTGGACGGCAAAAACTCTTGCTTCGATTCGTTGTTCCACAACAGAAATTTATTCTACACAGAAAATTTATTTTTTGACAGAAGATAGTCTGCAATCGATTTGTTGTTCCACGGCCGAAACTCTCTCTTCTATTTGCTCTTTGACAGAAGAAACCTTTTTTTCAACGTTTCCTACCTATTTTTCAACCTCTTTTATTCTGCCTTCCATAGCCTCGAATTTATTTTCTAATATGCAAGTAATTTCTCTTTTCATCACTTCTTGTCCTGCTTGGATCTTTTCTTGACCAGCTTCCATCTTTTCTTGACAAGCTTCCATATTTTCTTAGACCACTTTCATCTCCTCTTCTTTAACAGAATCTTTCATCTCGTCTTTAAATGTAGCAAAGGCTGTCTTAAATGTTCTTTCATTGTTCGTGTTATTGGCATTCAAACCCTACTCCTGACACCAAAATTTGTTGCGTGCGTACGGGTTCGTAATGGATTGAATGCACAAGTCGATAAAAAGTTAATAAAATTTATCCTTTTCTCAAGAAATAAAACAAAATGCTGAAATATTTCCTCAGAGATATTCGTACAATATCACAATATCTCACAGCAGTTATAGCTTTAAACTAATAGAATATAAACAGAACTCAAATTCAAAATATAGAAAAACTAATTCAATCTCACAGCGAATTAGCTACAATTCAATAACAGCGCTAAGTAAACAATACAGTTTGCTTTAAACAACTTCAACTGAGCTGAGATGTTTTCCTACAGCCTTTATACGCTTTTTAATCATTCACGAGATCATTCTGGTATTTTCTTGATTTTTCTGGCTAGCAAAAGCAGTTATGAGATATATATTTATTAAATATGAAATGCACGCGCTCTTGTATTTTTACTTTTTCGGCGCAGCTTTCTCTTAAATTTCGTCACGTGCTGCATTGCACGGAGAAATAAAACAATTTCAATTACAATTCTAAATAAATACAAAGTCTGCAACAATATATACGTACATAACATACGTAGAAAGTAAGTCAGAGACGTGTTCAGTAAATAATAAAGGAAAGACTGCTGGTGTTTACGTTAAAAGGAATAAAATTTTTGGCACGCTTCCCAAGAACGCTCTCGGTGAACTGACAGAGCTGCCTTTCCGTTTTTGCCGGAGTGCTGATCAATTATTCACTCAAAGGGAATAGGTTCTTAGAATCGATTCCGTAATGCATCTTCTATGTCTAACCAAGAAGACCTCGACAAGGTCGACTAAGATTCACAACGACGAATGAGGATCGCCATTTGGCATTTCCAGTGCGGCGACACAAGACTGCTACAGCTTCGCATATCCCACGGAGCTATATGCTGCCAATGGAACACGAATTTAACGCTTTGCAGTTGCCCGAAGGTTTCGTGAGCCTGCTGCTTGCTCATGAGCTTCCCGTTTGCTGCAGCACACAAGATAGCAGGTTTAGCACGGTGCAGACTACATGTGCCTTGGCCCATATTTCACTGGAGCACTGTGAAGCTTTTTTACAGATGAGTGGAAAATTAGCCTGGACACTGATTATCAGCGTACCTGTATTTGGAAAGAACACAGAAGACGATACTATCTATCCCTCTTCAGGGAAAAGGATCATTACGGTGGTGGAGATGTAATAGTTTGGGCAGGCTTTATGTAATTTCACACTAGTGTAAATACATGTACTGCATTATTTTATAAATTTAATGCGACTTAATACTATAATGTTACACATTTCATATAATTTTATAACTATTCAACAGAAGCTACACATCATATTGCTAATTTATACTTAGAAAAATTGTCTGAAACTTAACTGTTTTAAATAGGTTGATATTCGCCATGATTCCTAGCTTTCTCAATTGAGCAGAAATATTTGATTTTATATCATCTAAAACCTGAATGAAAGAACTTACTACATGAGGTCAAAATACAAATCGAAATTTCTATTTCATAATAAAAACCGAACTTTCTGAATTTATATCAGATTATTAAATTGGTGCAAAGCATTTGGAAACTGTTTACCTAATTCTATCTCATTTCTTCCCTAATTACAGTTGGAATGCATTTAAATTTAAGCAACATATATATGAAATTTTTTCCACAGCGTTATTTCATATTGAATGTTTGTTTTGTAGAAATGTTTTGTGCTAATTACGTTATATTTTAGTCACTTTTTATAGTCTGTTACCAAACATTCAGATGCTAATTTCTGTCACACAGTTAGTTCACTTTGTGTCAAAACAACAAATTTCAGTTAATTAATTAAAAAAATTCTTTTCCTGTTCATACATAAAGATTATTGGTATACATAAAACTTACAATACGTGAAAAAGGGCTAAATATTTTACCATGTATTGTGGCCTGTGTTGATAGCGTACGACTTCAGATCCATCGAGATAGACTTCTACTGTGATAAGCCCACTGAAAGGTACAGAGTACTGATTAACGCAAGTAAACTGCACACACATACACACACACACACAAAAAAAAAGGATAGTTGTATATCTCCCATTCTACTGGGTCGATTGACGAAAATCAACTTGCTTTTTTTTTTTTTTGATGTCTCGAAAACGCGACTTAGGATATGTATTAGATTTATATATAGCATTGTTCTAATATAAGTATTTTGACATAAAATCAGACTTTTTCTGAAATGACATGCGAATTTTTTCCCATATTTCGATTCTACGATTGAAATGATGCCAAACGGTAAAGTCTTGTGAAAATCGCGCGAATAGTTTTTAAAACATTAGCTCTCAAAATTTTAGCTTCTCATTAATCTTAATTGAATTTGATCTCTTCTTAATTGAATTTGATATATATTTATTAATATCTTTTTTTTTATTAAACTTACTTGATTCTTCCTTTCACATTTCGAAATTTAGGTTCATTCCAAATAAAATTTGCCCATTTTTTATGATTTATTTTTAAAATTTATATTTTTAAATAATTTTTATAAACTTTTGGAAAAACATTTTGAATTATAACCTATAACATTTTTACCATCAACTTAAAGTAGATGTATTTCTAAGTATACCTGCAAAAATTTAGAACTTCTAGTCAAAAGTTTCGAAGATATACGTGAATTTATATGTTGGCGCGTTTTGAAATTTGGTATATTTGTTGAAAGCATAATAACATCTAATGTGGTTTACGCACTTTGCTAAAATTATTTGAAAGTAGAAATGATGTGACTTTTCTTCCACTCCTGCACAATGGAAGGGATAGGAAAATAGGTTGCTATGTATTAAGAAGTTCGCCAAGTGAATTATTTTTGGCGCAACTGAAAAAAAAAATTCGCTAAATTAAATTTCCGAATTTATATGTAAATTTCACACCCTATTTTACAAAATTTAATATTTAGGCATAATTTGGGTTGTAGAATCGAAACATGAAAAAAAATTGTATATTATTTCAAAAAAAGATCCATTTTGTGTCAAAATACCTATGTTAGAACAAAGCTATCTATAAATTATATACATGTCCTATGTCGCGTTTTCGAGATATGAAAAACGCAAGTTAAATTTCGACAATCAGCCCAGTAGAACGGGAGATACTGAACTGTCTCGGTTTTTTCTTTGCGTAGTGCATAAAATGTAAATAAATCATTAACATACTCTTAACAGATGATGAAATTATGAAAATAGCTTAAGAATTTTAAATACAAACAGAAGTTAAGAAGTTTTATAGTAGGTAAACATGAACTAATTTTTAATTTAAGGATCTAGAATTATATTAAAACTGTATTAATCTGGATGCACTAGAAAATGTATTTTTTATATTGCATCGAACAATTTCTTAATTAAAAAAAAATGCTTATACTTACGATTCTTTTGTTGCTTCACCTAACGCAGCATCCTGTAAAATTATGTCAATCTGCTTAATATCCATGCACATGAAGTAATATAACACAAAGTTTTAATAATTATTTAACTACAAATATGTATTTGCTTTATTTTAACCTTCCATTTTAATAACCCGAGCAACAAATTTCAATTCTGTTTTTGAATTTTGAGCGTGAATGGATATTTCTTTTACAATCTCAATTTCTGACACTATGCTACACATATGTCATTAAAAATCATACGAGGATTTACATATAGTAACTTCAGATATATCTACATAAGAAATTAGAGCATGTAATCATAGAGTATTTATTGTAAGTAAGGAAGCCCTACGTGCATCAGACTTCACATAAGTTTGGTACATGTTGTAAATATTATTGGGAGTTTCGCATATTAGTTCAGTCTGAATTTTATCGATCCGGTAAGCATTTGGTTTCTTCATAGCTAAATAATTTCGTTGGTAAGTCGTAAAGAATTTTCTTTTTCCTTTTTGCGTGCCTTCGTAGTGTAATTGGAAGCTATCCAGCTAGCAGTTAGACGAAGCGTGAATCCCGGCTAGGGCACGGCACTGCTAATTTCATGTTTCCTATTCGCAAATAGAGCTAATAACACTACAAGTGGCTTTCCGAACTAAAAGTGGGTGGATAATTCGTCCCTACTTGGATTTAGGAAATGGGAACCCGTGAACCTGTAGAGTTACTATTATTTTGCATAAAAATTCGCATAACCAGTTATTTTATGATTTAGATCTTTAATATAACTTCTTCTTTCCGTTTCCTCACCAAGTTCGTAATTTTAATGAGGTTACATAATATTTAAGACGAGGGTTTTCAGATTGTAAGGCAGAGAGTGTTTCTGTCTCTCAAGGCCACGTTACTAGGTTTCGCTAGCTCTGATAAGATCGTAATTCTTCCGTTTTACTTCATTTCAGTCGAAATTTAAATTGTTACGCTGGTGATAAGTTTTGAGCCAATTTCGCATTAAATCAGCTATGTAGTATTTGACTACTAGGCTTAGTTAAAATTTGAATTTAACTGCTACTTTATGTTCTAGCTCCACAAGTGGTGGTTGCTCTGTAAGCATGCGATATGCATTTTATGTTCAAGTTCGGATTAAAAACAAGGTTGCTTTAAACGTTTTCAAGACTCTGTAGTTACTTTATACGAAGCGATAATTTGCTCCAACCCTGCTAGGACTTTCGTTGATGTTAGTTCATGTTATCCAAGGGAGCCTACAACCTTTCAAATGCGCGAGAATGCAAAGAATTTTCTCTTTCCTCACCACGTACGTGCCTTCGATTGGGATATTTGGAGATCGAATTCAGGCTCGGAACTAAAACTAATGACTCTACGAAGTTACAAATAAAGCAAAATAATTAATTTTAGTAGAAACAGTGTAATGAATTAAATTGTTACATCAAAAATTTCTGTTAGCATGAATATGCTTTGAAAAGCTACGATTCATAGTGCAAACTTCTAAAGATTTCAATAAATAATAAACAGATATCTAGGAGGCAACTTCGAAGACAGCTTAGGCAATCAGATGTTGTACGAAGGATTTCGTTATAACCCTACGAATCGCTGGCTGGCACTTCCGTCTTATCTCAGCTGAAATCCCCTTCACACTCCCATTCTGCAGAGGGTTCAGAGGAAATGGATTGACGAAAAATTGAATCGCATCACCGGAGATTCCTGCAATTAAATGGAGACACTTGGTTTGACGCATCAAAAGGCAGTGAGATTTCTTGAAGTATGATTCTCGACGTAATACAGAATGAGCATTAAGCTTTGAATGCTCCACTACAATTAAGAACACGTTCTAGATAATTAGTCGAAAGCAGCTTGTAGTTATGCCGTTCTTTACGAAGATCGATCGAAGCCATCGACCCCACACATAGTAGTAATGTCAAGATATTGCTTCTTAGATGATCGAATGGCATAGTGTTATAGCCAAGAGTCTCGGTTCTATTTCACCAATAACAATCACCACGTAAGAACACGGAGGCAAAGTAGAGACAGATTCAGTCTTGCAGCAACTGTTGAATAATATCTTTCCTGACAACGTGCTATCTTGGTAAGACGAAGAATGATGGCACGACGATACATGTTGTAAAGTAAACTGTTGCTGCTGGTTGTACTACCATATCTTTAACGGCTGTAAAATGCTGTTTTCTAGCAAGATAATACTTGACTGCCTATGGTAATCCTCAAAAGACAAACCCTGTAAAATGCCCAGATGTTTCCTTAAAGGTCCTATCGACATTTCACATTAATGGAGCCCGTGTGATACATGATTGGTTATCGTTTGCCTGATTTGTCTCAATCTCAGTTGGAGGACAAACTGGTGAGGATGGCTGAAAGCAAAGCATACGCTAATCTATTTTTCAGGACAATAACCGTGATCTGATTTCATCTATGCCTCGAATGACTGCTTCTTGAGTTGCCTAACGGGGTAATTCTACTTTCTGTTAATCATTCTGCTCATTTAATTGTTGTATTAGATCATCTTTTTTTAAAGTTAAAAATCATTTATTTATATACGTATTCTCTGTGTGTGTGCCAATTTTTATCCCATTCTACTCATTCTTTCATGGTGTTTCATTTTTTTAAATCAACTAGTGTAGATGCGCGGTCACTGTTACATTGTAGACATCAAGCAGACCTACTCATGATAAAAATTTTTTCAGGTGAGGGAATTAGTCATACGTGTATGCGTTTTGTATAGTATACATGATTCTGCAATTAACATCAAGGTTGACTTTCTGTTGGAATGGATCGTCCTTCGCTTGACTGTTAATTACACGGATATCAATATATGCGATCATGCATACAAACAAACGAACAAAAAATTAAGTAAAGGCAAACTTTCATAAACTATACGTCACAATTTTTATTGGCTTTATATCTAAAGTAATTTCTTTGCCCATCAACGGCTGAGCGATAGAGTCTCTGAACACTGGTAATTCGGTCCCGGGTTTGAATTCTAACGAACGGGTTGGCTGCATGGGCGTTTTCATAGTTCTCTCCATGCGTAATATACGAGCCAGCTTCCCTTAGAAAGTCTCCACGAATGCATCTCTCTAGATAGATAGGCAGATAACCCTCTAGGGCTTTGCCATAATTAAATAAACCAAGCTATTTATTGCAAGTTTGATAAACAATTCTATATTAGTAAAAATAACTTACCTCTCTCATTTCATATCTTTCTTGAATATCATAGTAGTATTTAATTTTCCTGAAAAAGAAGTCAGACGTTTATTACTAAAAATACTTTAATTAGTTACTGTGTTCCTACATTTTTTACTAACTTTATCGAACGAACATTGAGAAGGGAAAATTATACGTTTATACAATTTTCGAAGGACCCAGTAAGAATTAGCAAAAGAAAAACCTTCATTAATAAACTATCATTAACTATCACAATATTGTTTATCTAAAAGGAGTCTACATTCGTTAAGAATACATAGTAATATCTACATTGCAATAACTAATAGGATAACTTCCTTTCTGCTTCCCTATATCTTGAGTCTTGCTCGCTCTTCTTGTTGTCTCGTTCCAGCCCCTAGGCCTCAAATCATTTAATGCTGTTAGAAGTGCTATTTGTGTAATGTGCTGCAGTTTGCAAGTCGTCACTATCATCATCGTCTTCATCAGTCTGTCTTCCTGCGTGCGACGATCTTCAAAACTATCAAGAACCTTAGTATCTCCGTTCTTTTTTTTATTTAAGCCCTTTACTATTATTAATTCCTCATTTAGAGTCCTTACACCAAAATCCAAGAGAAAATAAATTAGTAAAATAGAAACAATAACTACACGGAAGAAACTACTTTAAAATTAATGGCAAATGAGCGACTTGAGGAAGGAAAAATTTATGTGAGTACTTAGAACATTTTCAGAACTATGTGCTAAAAACTTATACAGAAAAGTGCAAGAGTACGATAAATCTAAAATGATGTCACTGAGATTGAATTTAAATTGCGAAGAATTCAATAACGAATAAAAAAAACGAGGTATTTAATGAAATTTCTCCTTTAAGAGTAAGTTACATCTTTTCAGGCTCCTCCTCTCAATTAAGACAACGAGGGACTTAGCCCATTTAAGGCGCGAGAAAAAAAATAATTGAATATAGGGACAGTAAAGAAATGACCCGAAGCATTACCAAACGTATTTCATTACATCGAAGGAGCCTTTTTTAAGTGCTAAGCACAAGGGAAGGAAATCTACTGAGACTCGAAGTCTGCCAGCCTCAATTTGGTCAAGGAAGCGGCATCTCACTTCACTGAGAATAGGAAAGACAACATTGATCCTCCGCTGCATAGAGCCCTCCTGGAAGGATTTTAATTAGTGTTCAGAATAACTAGGGAACATGATCTATGTATTTTATACCCTCAGAACTGACATTGTCAGTTTATACATCTCTGCCAGTACAATTAACAACCCTGAGAGGTCATCGCATCTAGTAGAAACCTAGTGGGAAGCATCCAGAATGATGAAAATCTAGCAATGAACAAGAAGATGAAAAGGAAACATTTCCATCACAAAATGAGTCCCATCATTGAGAATAAATTAATTCATTGCTTACGATCGTGAAAGCCACTGAAATTCATTTAAAGATAAAAATTAACATGTTATACAGGTAGTGAGAAATAGAAAAATAATGGGTTCTAACAAACCAACCTAACCTTTCTCAGATTTCGTTTAATCCCTGAAACCTACAAAGCTCAACTTAGTACTGTGTATTTTTGTAAATAGAGTTTATTCGTCTGAAATTGAGGTTTTATGAACTTTTGGGATGTCATATATTGTTTTATTTATTTATTTACTAAATACGTGCTATGTAAAAGCTTTATCGTGTAATTTCACTCAGTCGAATTTGCGGTCACGTATTTCATTTTTAAGCATTTATATCACAAGTTAAGCTGTGGATCTTTCAATTCGGAATTGATCGACGCTTGAGTTGTAAAGATAGCCCCAATTTTTTAGGTAAGCTTTAAATATTAGCTGCTTGAAACCAGGGGTCAGTTAATTAGTTAATCAGAGGAAGCGACTGTTTATCTAAAGAGCACATAGTTCATTGTTTAGTTAAAATTTAACTACTTAGAGTAAATTTGGTGATCTGCAGATTTTTTCATATGTTAAAAGGAGTTAGCTTTATCTCTATTTGCCTTCTTGGATTATTTATAATTAATACCTTTTTATATGATACGTTATTTGTTTCAAAAAAATTTTAATTTCTTCCTGTTCTTTTGCGTAGTCATTAAAGAAATCTCTACAAGTTCATAGCACGCAACAATATCTTTTTATTCGAAGTGAACGCACCCAGTAGAAATCGTCTAAGAACGATGCTCATTTGTCTGGGATAAATATATTCAAGAGTGGTGATCATAAATATATGAGGAATACATCCAAGAATAATTAACATGTAAATACAACGTACATGAATATGAAAAGGAAACATGATGATTCCAGAATATTGGGCCTTTTTATTCGTAAAAAAAAAGCTAGGGAAGTAGAAACAGGATATTTCAATGAAAAGCAGTTCTCTTTTTATCATGTTTCAACTTTGCTACTGATATGACTTCTTCAAGGTACATTTTCAATGCATCAGGATAAGCCAACTTTCAGTTTGATCATTTTCATGTTCATTTCTTGAATATTTCCACGACGAATTTGGTTAGATCGAACAAGGCTGTTGGGCAGGTTCCCTTCTATCATACACAAGTGTTACTTGCGGAATTCTGATCATAAGTGGTATAACTATGCTCTTTCTCCACCCTCCAAATTATGATTCAATTTTGAGTAAGATTTTACTTCTACAGTGTTACTACTATTCTTATTGAAATTTCAGGAAATTAAAAATATTACATGAAATAGACGCAAAACGTTTTCATATTGATTATATATTAAATTGTATACCTTTTAAATTATTAGATTCCTGTAAATCGATCAAATTCCTAAAACCTGAATCAGCGTTTCAAGAATATGTCTTCAAATAATGTGTTGAATGTTTAAGAGGCAGTTACAAATATAATATAATATTAAACTGGAAGAGAAACACTCCAAAGTAAAATTTAAAATTAGCCGCTCCTACCCCCCTCAAAAAAAAAAAAAGACTACACTTGGGGTAAACTTTAAATAAACTTCTATCGATTTCATTCCGAAGTCAACTGAACTGTCAAACCCTACGCAAAAGTAAAACAGAGTTTTGTATACCTAATACTAAGAAATATGTTATCAAAGATAAGTTTTCCTTTTCAAAACCAAATTTAAATTCGATTTTAAGCATTACTTCTCAAGCAGGCAGAGGTTTATATGGTAAATATGTCAGGGTTCATATATCAATTTATCCTCTGTATTAAACAGCTATCCGGACATAGGTTCATAAGGCTAGCTTATGGAGGCCATAGGCAATAAAAAACATATCACTATCATTAAATAAGCGAAAATTTAGATGTGTTCAGACGCAAGTTTTCATGCGTTTACAAAAATTTACTGCCTATTTTTGAGGGAAAATGAGATTTTCTTTTTTAATGCGTGAAAAGGATTATACAGTTTGCATGCTACATTTCGTCTCACAACTTTCAAGTTTTAGATAGCTACCCTCCTTTCTTTTTGTTGTTAACGGTTAATAAAAGATTTTTTTGTTAAGCTTTTGTTACTATTTCTTAATTTTTCATATAGAACACCGCAAAATGTAATTCTCTTTAAAACACGAAAAGTTTGCATCACCATTTGCCTCATATCTATTTTTTACTTATACAAATGCTCCACATAGCACAGAAATATCCTCGGTATATTCTGAAGGTGTTCCTCACGAGATAAGATCACATCCTAAAAGCATACGGAAATCACTCAGGCCTCCTAAACACATTGTCCCCGTTGCTTAATGTCACATCCCAGGACATCCACAGGACATCTTCTTTGGGTCCCATGAACAAAGCACAGGAATAATTAGGATTTAAACTTTTATTCACTACATCCCCAAAACATTCCAGTATATTTCTTAGTTCCATAATTTCGCTAGATCCAACTAAGAGTATGAAGGGAACCTGTGATGACCTAAGACCTACTTATCATTTTCCAAGCATAGTCTTAGATCCTTCTACAGTCACTATGGGACAATAAAAAATTTTAAGAATGTTTAGATTTTTACCAAAAAATTGTCATGAATAATTGATAAATAATTGTCATGATTTACAGGAATTGATGAAATGTTTGCATAATGCGATCAGCGCAAGAGAAAAAACGTTCCGCATTCATTCTAATAACTTTTCTTCCTGTAATAACTTTTATTCGAAACAAGAATAACTAAATAATTTTCGTAACCTAAAACGGAATTTTCCTTCGAGTGATAGAAATCGGTGCCAACCAATATCCGCAACGGGGCTGATGGCGAAAACTTCAGAAGTTTGTTTATTTTGCAGTCAAGGTCGCTGTACGACTGAACGTGAAAATATGATGACTGTGTAGCAAAAAATGGTACAAACTAATTACGAAAAAGAGATGTCTGTTGTGTTATAACACAAATTGTTTTGTGAAAAAATGTAATGCTAGACAGTGGTCGTCTGCTCTGGTAGACATTACAATTCAAGGAAACCTAAACCTAATTCGAATCAAGAAGTTTGTCGCAGTGTGTTACAACAGAAACTGATGGTTGTAAATCGTCAGATATTGCAATATTTGATAATGGGAGTGAAAAAATTAATTATTAAAACGAATATATCTATAAAGTTTGGATTAAAATGTCTAGAGTCGAAAGCATTAAAGATTTATTCATTTGAAAAGGACCCTTGGTTAGAAACTTGCCGCAGAGCGGAGGTGAGATTGCAAAATGTTTTGGACGGAAATGAAGTGGTAATAAAAGCGCTGGAAGCAGAGGAAATTTTAAGATCACTATTAATTTGCCGTTTGAGCGTATGAGATCTGAAATGGAGGCCAAGGAATTCACTTTAACGTGTGTATATAGTCAAGTGTCTGGTGATAATGACGTTTCCTTGTTAGCAGGTTCAGATTTTACTGGAATTTGACAAAAGGTTTTGAAAGATTTGTAAGGATTTTAAGTTCACTAACGTTTATTTTATTTTAAAATTTTACTATCATCTCTTATTTTCCACTTCCGGACAGAAATAACGCGTGAATATGTTTATGCAATTGTACTTGCTAACGCTTAAGTATTTAAGTTGTGGTTTTTTGCCAAGAGAGAAGAAGGAAGGAAAGAGAGCCCTCTTGCTACGAGTCTTCACGCGAGATTGCCATCAGTTACTGTCCGCCTTTAAGGCCAGAGGTTAACCCTCTTGAAAGTTAAAGACGTATTGTCGTTTTCCGAAGTTTGCGTACTACAAACGTAATAATTTAAAAGGCCAGTCTTAGTGCTAGTCATCTGTGTAAATATTAAAAGTAGCTCTTATTTAAATTTTAGTTAGTTAGTAGTCTTATATTCTTTTACGTTGAGACCACAAGTGGTTGGTCTTTGTATCCCGAAGTTCGGGAACGTATGTAAAATCGATAAGCAAATAAAGGGAACTTGAACCTCCTCATCTTTATTATATCTTCTACACACACACGAAGATAGCTTTTGGTAGCTGCGAACGCTGAACTTGTATGCTTGCAGGAAAAACGACCCGCAGAGGAAATGTGCTGAATCAGTAAAACTACTACTTTAAGTTTCTTATGTTTCTAACTTATTTTCGGGTGATCAAAGCTCTATGTCAGCTGAACTCAGGCGTTTCTGGGAACTGGAGAGTTTAGGTATTACAAACAAATGAACTGAGTGCTTGAATTTAATGGAACAGAAAATACTAGAGGAATTTAATGACTGTATTGGGTTCGTGGATGGAAGATATTATGTAAAGTTGCCGTGGAAACCAGGTATTCAGGAGAAGTTAGCGGATAATAGGGAAATGTCTTGGAAACGTTTTGAAGGTTTGATTGAGAGATTTTGAAACAAATGTTTAGAAAGTGGAAGGAGAATTATCTCTTAGAACTGCGATCCGCGCACAGTTTTCTGAATCCATCTCCTGAAAGGAATATTAAAAAGGGCTGAGGCTGTATTGCTGAAAGGGTCGACGAAATGAAAATTATTATGGCCTCTTGGAATTATAGAGGAAGTTCATGAAGCTAGAGATGGGTATGTGCGTTCATGTATGATTCCAACTGCTCAAGGACTTTACCGAAGGACAATCCAATTGATCTATCCATTTGAAGTTTAAAGGTTGTCTTTAACATCTGTTTATGCCACACTATTAATTTGCAATGTAATTTTCAGTATTGATTTCTATTTATGCTGACATGCATTATATTGATTTATATTTATAACAACACTCATTACTGATGTGTAAATTTCGTGTACTCTTTCCAGAGTACAAGCGGCGTGCGTTTCAACTTTTCATTGTAAAATGAGCTGTTGTGCAAAAAGCGAACATTCTGTGTGTTTCCGTTATATAACAGTTGTAGCGTCGTTGTTGCTGTATTAATGTGATGTATCTTGATGATGCTTTTCATTAAAATATAAAAACACAATGTAGTCAGTAAAACGTTTTGCATTTCGTATTTGAATCATTAAGTGTTACGCCCACCTTTCGAAAACGAAACAACAGTAGCTCACAGTATTGATACTAAAATGGGCTTTATCGCACAAAATGTTTAGATGAATCAAGGAGAAAGAAAGATAAAATATTATTTTGTGATGAATCAGACTTTCAGATAAGCTTTATTTTGTTTCTGTTTTACGCAAAAGCAGTCTTTGAAATATGTCCAAAATACTTCTGATTAGTATTTAGTCTCTTAAAAAGCCATCATTTTCTCGTTGAATTTTAACCGTTTTGCGTACTCGGTGTATCTCATGTGAGAAGAAGAAAAAGTGAAATAACGCAAAAAACGTAGAACTATGTTCTAGAGCAGGGATTCTCAACCGGTAGTTTGCGTACCACTGGCGGTACGCAAGAGAAAAATAGGTGGTACGCTAAAGGACAAAGTATTTTTAACTATTAAATTCAAAAATTAAATACCCCAACGTCCTGTTTAAGTTTTTGTCTCTAACACTCGTAAATTTATGCGATCTGAGATCAATAGCCGCTCATACACTAATAAACCGTTTTTATTTTCACAAATATTCTTTTAACCATAGACATAACAAAATTTCTCATAACTTCTGTTTTTAAAAGGAATAATAGCTAATAGGAAATAAAAGTAAGTTCCCACAAAAAGATAATAGTATCTCATTTGTAGAGATCTTCTGTCTATCTTTTGTGTGAAATATGTAGAATAGTGATTGCACAGAAGAAGGGTTAAAACTACCCTTTATTACACTCCTTAAATTATTTACAATGCGTCAACTCAACGGTGACACACTACGCCTCTGCTTGGGCGAAAACTGAAACAGTACAACTTAAACTTAAGAATTGAAGATATTAACAAGTAGTAGAATTAAACTAAAGAGCTCAGAAAATCCTGTAGCCTACAGCGCGTAGATGAGTTTAGTGGCAGCAAAATAATAGCTGTTAAGCCACGTCTAACTAACAATAATGCTAAGCCAAAACTTGCGTTACAATACGTACAGAGTTTTCGCAAACTTTCTAACTTTCCATTCTAGAACTCGATCTTAAAACTTTTTCTCCCACTGATAGAATTTGCATTCCTTACGCGCGCTACCAAATTTAAATATTCTGGCTCTGACACTTTAGGGAAACGAAGGCTTATAGGAAAGAGCTTCAAATTAAATTTAACTGGTTATTTAAAATAAATATAAATCCCTACATTTGCCCATGCCAGAATTTAACAGACTTGGATAAAGGTGCTTAAAGACTTATTACAAACTGATAAATTCTACAACTAACAAGCCCTGTTTACATTAAGTCCTGTTTAAATGGATCCCAATATACGCTTAAAACTAAGTGAAATAAGACCTGACATATAAAGAAATTTATTTCTCTTAAACAGATCCAAATGTTACACTAAATTTGAGAATTAAACTATTATAACTTAAATTTTGATAATTAAACTGGTAACCAATTTCTAATCTGATGCTTTTTATGAGTGCACATTAAATACAAATAGCCAATAGGCTGTATATGGCAAAATATTTTTTTTAAATATTTGTATTGAGAAATTGTAAAATGTAGTGAAAGTTTTTCAGTTTTTGCTTAGGTGGTATGCGTTAGTCAAAAGGTTGAGAACCGCAGATCTTTAGGTGCATGATGGCCATTGTCGTAAGCAAAATGTACATCTACTAAGGTAACACAATTAGCCAAAATATATCATTATTCTTGAAACGACTCTAGGAACATCATTTTGTAAATTATTCGGGTCACTCTGATTGGTATAGTAGTTAGTGCTCCTGACCATTGTATCACTGGCCTAGGTTTCGGACCCCAGAAAAGGCACAGATGTTTATAAGTGCAAACCGGCATGAGGGTTCTCCCGTGCCGGGTGAGTCGAAAGCTCTTTTGAGCGGTTGGTCCATGGAGGCAAGAATAAATGACTTCCTATCTACATGGGTTG
>KK116179.1:459540-489873 GCA_000611955.2 Stegodyphus mimosarum
AGCATGATATTGTTCTATGACACAAACTGGTTACTTCTGTGTTGAGGATTTTTATAATAATATTGGTGTTTCAAACTGACGACCATAGTCCTCAGATAACAGATAGTACCGATGGAAACAGATCCCCTGATAATAGATAGATATTTTGTGAGGTCTTTTAAAGAGAAAGCTGTGCCAGTGCTCAAAACGTTTCTTCAAAAATGCTCTTGAACGAATTTGGACTAGCATTAATGTGGAAGCGTGTGCTGAGAGGAAAGCATGAAATGTTAACATGCTGAGAGGAGTTCCACCTATAAAGCTAGTTCGAAATATATAACACTCAATCGTGAGTAATAAATGTGAATAAATATTGCTTAATTCATTGATAAAAAATTCGCTCAAAAATATTTCGAAATAAATGCATTATTATAAGCTGCCTGATTATATTTGTCAGGCTATAGGCATAATAGGAAAACGGAAAAAATACTATACGTACTCACACTCGTCTTTGCATTTTGAAATACATATATCTATTTCTCCTGAGTCAGAAATAGTTTCAGGTACCTCAGCTACAAAAAGTGAAACCGAGTAAGTAAAGAAATATTAAAATCATTCTATCACAACATACGCACTATGAAAATATTAGCATGATATCCATACTTTAGACAAAGAATAAATTAATGAATGCTAAAAAACGCTTGGAAGACAATTTTGTTTTAAAAAAATAATTTTGATTAATGTTGAGTTTCTTTGCATTTGAATTCAATTCATAGAAAATTGTTTGTGGTTAAAATGAAAAAGAAATCTAGGTACCCGATGAAATCTAACAACGATATTTTTCATACATCAATGCATTAGATTAAATCAAGGGTAATCACGAATAATAGCAAAACGTTTTCTTGAATAACCGAAATAAATACTTGAAGAAAAAAAAATATTTTACTACGCAAACTCCTTTCAAACAAATGTTAAGAATGGTATCGATGATCACTTCATACACTTAGACCAAAAAAAAAAAAAAAAAAAACGGCGCACCACGACGCACCGAGAAGATATAAAGCAAATTGGACACAAATTGATATGCATACAGATTTCGACGGAAAATGCAAAATTTTACATCTTGGCTGCCAATGAATGAACAGTTGTCGCTACAGCGCATCTGATCTGCGCAAATGGCAGGATATAAGAGAAGAAATTACGATTTCAGGTCATAAATTCTTCACGAATTTCATTCCGTGTACTCTGGTAGACAATAATTATGCCTGGCATATAGGTGCGCGAACGATATCCGCAGATGTCAGAATTTGAGAGAGGTAGTGTAGTTGAACTGAAAGAAGCCGGTTGGTCTTATCGACGAATAGCTCGACATTTGAGCAGGAGCGATGCCACTATTAGACGACATTGGCAGAAATGGGTGAACCATGGCCGCACACAGCGTCAAGAAGGAAGCGGTAGGCCTAGAGAAACAATAGAACGCGAAGACCGATCAATCCTCAGAGCGGCACTCACAGCCCAGATGCATCATTATCATCGATTGTACATGTAACTAGTGCTTCAGTGACCATAAGGACCATTCATAGACGACTCACAGAAAGGGGCTGAGGTCACGACGACTACCATTGACCTCTATACAACGTCAAGCCCGTTTGTTGTGGTGTCGGGCTCATTCGCACTGGAATGTCACTGACTGGAATAGAATAGTCTTCAGTAATGAGTCGCGCTTCGAACTGAGCCCCGATGACCCGGAAGACCCGGAAACGGGGGGATACCAACCTGACTGTCTTCCGGCAGACAGGCAGACAACCAGGAGTGATGGTCTGGAGTGCCATTTCATTTCATAGTAGGGCCCCTTTGGTTGTTATCTGTCGCAACTTTACAGCACAGCGGTACGTCGACGAAGTTCTAAGGCCCGTTGTGTTGCCCTTCATGTCACGCCACCATGAGCTTACATTTCAGAAAGATAATGCTCGCCCCCCATTGCACATGTTTCTACTGCTTGCCTTAGTGCTTGCCGAACGTTACCTTGGCCAGCAAGGTCGCTGGATCTCTCTCCTATTGAGTACGTTTGGAGCATTAGGGGCAGGGTCGTCCAACCAGCTCGGGATATTGACGATCTAACGCGCCAGTTGGACAGAATTTGGCACGATATCCCTCAGGAGGACATCCGCAATTTCTATCAATCGATGCCAAGCCGAGTAACAGCTTGCATAAGGGCTAGAGGTGGGCAAACGCGTTACTGACTTTTTCACTTTGTGAAGCTCTATCACTTCAATAAATCATCCAGTGTTTCTCAAACTGTAATAATTTGTTTTTATGTACATTTACATCACTTCTACCGATTTTCGTCCCATTCGGATAATTCCTCCTTGGTGCGTCGTTTTTTTTTTTTTTTTTTTAATTTTGTGAAAGGTACAATTTTCAACCAATTCTCATCCTCCACCGTCCTGGCCAATGGCTTGTCAGTAACGTAAAGAATACGTTCATTGTCAAAAAATTTCTTTATGTATACTATTATGTTACTTCTAAGGAATCGGCAGTAAGGCATTTTTTTAACTTCTTGAACGTGAGATTTTCGAGTATCTTAATTCATCCTAATCTTATAGAGATGCTATTTATATATAATACGTAATTTTGACTAAAATGTGCAGGGTTAGTTATGCATTGTTAACATATGAATTAATGATCCGCAACATGTATGTACGTTGTAACAGATGCGTTGAAATGTACAGTCGTGTGCAAAATTAACAGAATTTGCAAATTATGTCTATTTTTATGAACCAAAGATATTGAACCAAAGATACTAAATATTGTCGTGGAAGAATCATGGAAATATTTAATGTCGAATACGCAAGCGTATACATGCATATCTGCGAAGCTGTGCTTGTGGAGGGGATATAAGCGCAAGATAGGTTATTGGCGATTTGTGAGCTCATTATCTGTTACGACATTCGCCGTGTTTCTAGCAAGAGTCGGGGAAATTTTATAAAGCGACATGTAAAATCAGTAACTATAGTTCATCTATCAGTTCATGATACATGAACAGTATATCAGTATATTGTATATCAGTTCATGTAATCAGTTTATATAGTACAACTTTTCAATATAAATTTAGAGATATCAGAAGAACCAAATTGCTTCTGATAGAAAAATAAAATGCCAATAAATGTAATTCTAGATTCCGAAAGTTTCAACATCTCTGCCATAGAAAATAAAAAGATGTATATCCTTTGCTACTGAATCACTGCTACATGTAAGTTATGAAATCATAAACTCCAAAATTACTTCTGATTGAAAAATAAAACGTTGAACATAGTTCTTGATTCGACGTATTTTTTTCAAATAGCCCTAATCTGTGCGGTAGAAAGCAAAAAGAAATATATCGGCTTATTAGAGAACCACTTTTATATATAAGTTATATTTAGTGAACTATGGAATTGTTCCTGTTAGAAAAATAAAACAATAAACATAATTCTGGATTGGCATGTTTTCAAAGAAATATCCATCCTCACTGCGATAGAAAACAAAAAAGCGTTTTATTAATTTACTGCTATATGTAAGATACGTTTTTAAGTCTCATATAAACGAGAATATGAATTAAGTTTTGCTAATATTTGAAGTCTAACAATTTTAAAATTTCGGGGAAAAAAGCGAGAGAATTAGACTATAAGAAGTAATCGCATTTACTTACATCTTAAACATACCCTCTCTTTACTTGGATAATGGATGGGGCTCGGGATACAATTGATGAACTTCAAGAAGAAATCGTGAAAACATTTGTGCTCACACATCTAAAAATGAAATTTAGAATTTTTCTATTAATTGGAAATAAATTAATTTTCTGAGATAAAATTAGAGGAAATAGCACCCAGTATCGATAGAAGAAATAACACAATGATTGTACATAACTTACTTTCATATTAGTCGTAAATTAAAAATTATTATCTTTTACGTTTTCATTCCATCATTTCGTTATGCATTGAAAATTATACATTGCTACTCGTATAACTACTTCACTGCATACACAAATAAGAACTAATTCTTACCTTTTTGGTTCTTGGACCAGATCTGTTGTTACTTAGCCAAACTTCAGTATAATTTAAGCAATTCGTTTTATACGGCGACGGCAATAGAATTTTTTTCTCCTAGTGAAGATAAAAAATTAGTATGGCAATAAAAAATTCCATGTCTATCTACAAAACTGTAAAAAAGGGTTTGAAAGGATGAGTACTTATAGAAATGACACATTTCACATAATACGTATACAAGGCTTGTAAATAAGCTATCTCGTATTTTATCTTAAAAATCTTCAGATCCTGAAGCATAACAACCGTATTTTTTGACATTTCAGATGCTAGGAAATAGCAGGTTAACAGGTTAGAGTTCGCCAGCAATGGAAAAAGGGATTTTCCTCTTTGATGAAGAAATTTTGCATCGAAAGGTCATATCACATTTCCAGAGATTATAATTCAAAAAGCTGATATGTCAAAGATTGTTTTAGATACTTTATTTCTCGAAGTAAAAGGCAAGTTTATCATATTTTCCTTTATATATCTTTAAAGTGATGAAAACCCTTTTTAACAGAAAATTAAGTTTTCTTAGAGGTTGGCAATAATAACAAAATAAACTTTGTTAATATTTAAAATAATGCATATTTAAATCAGTTTATTTGTGATATCATTATGGTTCCTTAGATGTTACTCTTTTTATTCTGGACATATATTCTTTTTTATAATCTTAATCTTCTTCTAATGGTTGTAAAATTCTATTATGTTAATTTAACCAGGTATTATGATTTAGATCTTTACTCTCACTTCTCCTTTCCATTCCCCTACCAGAATGCAAATGAGGTTTGGGAGTATTTCAGGTGAGGTTTTGAACTGTAAGACAAAGCATGTTTTTGCCTCTCGCGGCTACTTGACTAGGTTTCGCTAGCTCCAATAGTCTGTAAGTCTTCGGTTTTGCTTTATAATTGACGACATTGAAATTGTTACACCGTGAGAAGATTTTGTGCCAAATTCGGGTGCAGCCTTTGGATACTAAATTTTAAATTTGAAACTTTTACTTTCGGTTACATCGCCACAACTGGTGGCTGATTTGTAAGCACAAATTGTGCAATTTATGTTCAAATTCTGATTTAATAAAAACATTTGTTTTTAAATCTTCTTATACTTTGCAGTTCGTTTCAGACACAATGATAATTTGCTCTAAGACTGTTAGGAATTCTGACTTAGTTTATGCTACAAAATAACACCAAATTCTATATGGTAAGTTTATTCAAATTTAATTGCACTAAATTGGAGTATAGATATACCTTCGTACGCTTACAATTTAAGAAGTCATTGATCATAGAACATAAAATTCCAAGCTTGAATTACATAATGTCCTGAATATAGCAATATATATTTGTATAAAATTGTAATGCCTTAAAATATTCAAATTTGTAGAAGCAAATGAATGCTAAAGCGCTTGAAAATTCTCAAAGCTTTGCGCCGAAACAAACATTAGTTCAGGAAATATTATTGAGAAAAATAAAGCTCATACAGCATTTTTATACATACAGAACATGGCATCCTTCATAATCGTTCAGCAATGTGTTAAACATTTTTCAAGAAACCGGTCACAGCCGGAATCTACTGCTATTGATAAAAAAATTTTGATTTTAAAGGTGAATTAAAAATAAGTTTCAATAATGAACTTGAGGCTTTAATTATTAATGAAAGCAATAATGTTTCAGTGCTTTAATTATTCTCGTATTGAAAAAATATATGTGTTATCTTTATGAGTACAAGCGAATTAGGAAACTGAATAACATTCATCATTTCCGATGCTTTTATTACAAGTGGAACTGTGTCCTGTTCTAATTACCAAATTTAATTTTGATTAATTAATTACTAATTGTAAATTTAATTTTGTCACAAGTATATTACTATTTATTGAATAGTATTATTCATTATTATATAATATTGTATTGTACTATTCATTATTTATTATACTCCGATTTTTTTATTAAGCTATTATTTTTAGCAAACACATATTAATTCTTTTCATGTGAAAAAGCAAATTTCAATGGCCTTGTTTGCAGTCTTTGATCTTTTATATATTTGAAAACATATGTAGGATATATAATGAAAATTTTCTTTAAATGATATTTAATTTGATATTTTGATATGGTTTTAATCGCTAAATGGTTGTTAAATTTTTCAAAAATTTCAAGAATAAGTTATTGATATCTTTTAGTAAGAAGGAAAAAGGTTAGCAAAGCTTTGCCAGTTTTATCACGTATTCCCCAAATCTTGCTAAAGTTGTCTCTCGTTTGCGATAATTTATTTACCTCTGATACATGCTTTCACAGAGGTAAATGTTCATATTTGTTGTTAATCTAACTAAAAGAAAAACGTGACAGTGTGAAATCTAAAATTAATAAAAAGAGGAGCGTTAGAATAGCATATATTTTGAATAAATTTCTGATGATTTCGAGGCCGGTATGAATGTAGTTCTCTCTTTTCCGACAGCAAGATATAGCAGAACAAATCTTCAGTTCTTCAGGGTTTCTGAAGGAAACCCTGAAGAAGTAAACTTCTGAATGAAGTCTCAATTTGTGTCAAGTTATCCTCGATATCAGAGGTTTACTTAAATTCTACACTAAAGCAGGATTGCTTTTCAGCAAATTTTAGGTTTGTTATTAATACTGGTAAAAATGCTATTTCTGTAATAAAAGCACTATAGTGCCGCAGTAGCTTTAATTTACCTCTCCTTCAAAAACCTTTCATTAGCAATGCTATAAATTACTAATGTAATCATATTCATAAGGAAAAAATATAAAATACGTACCATATTAACGAATATCTTGTACATTCTTCCTGGTTTCATGTGTATGCCTCTTTGAAAAGGATTAACAGCTTCATATGGAGAATGAATTGAAAATAGAATTCCAGGCCCGTCGCCAGGAATAAAAACCTCTTCTGGTTGTACGTTGAACGTGAATTTCGTCGTTGGTATCAGAACTGAAATAGAGGAAATTAAACTTCTTATCTGAAATAAATCTCCTTCTCTCTTCTGTATATATTACCTAAGATTTTTATAAATTTATAGCAGATTTAAAGAAATATTTAGTTAACAAAAACACATCCTTAAAGTTTTATTTTGCTTAAAAATAAAACAATTTATCATCACATTCTCATAATGCTCACAATCGGGATGAATGACGCACTGACGTTTTGCACTGTGATCCATGGGCTAAGGCTAAACTAAATGCAAAAGACAGACGACTTTTTCCTTCCCTTTAATTAAGATTATTCTTTAACATTCTGTCCAGTATTTGCATTTTCTGACTCTCTCTACATATGATTTGTCTCGTGTTGTCCTTGAGATATAATCACATTTTAATATTTCAGTAGTTTTGGAAATTTATTTCTATGCTGAAAGATAATATTAAGACTTAAAATGTAGCTAAAAAAGGAAAAAATATCTAAATTAGCCCTTTTAAAATTTTTATCTCAATTTCATGAACGTTTTCCTCATATTTACAATTCATTAAAAAACACTACATTAAAATATATTATAATAAATTGGTAAGCAATAATATGAAGAGGAAAGAAAGTAAAAGAAATCGCGCATATTTTGCTATTAACCGATTATTCTAATATTATGCATCTCGAAAATTTGTTATCCGTCCCTAATATTTTTTAATTGCTTTTCATTGTTCAATAAAAATATTTAGAAAAACCAAGTAACGAGTATTTATCCTCTGTTGAAGAAACGAGTCTTGTTTTGACGACAAATTGTGAAAATAAAATGAAATAAAGTGCGATTCAAAAATTCAGATAATGTTTTATTCTTATTGATCAAAAAAATATCTTAAGGTAAAAAAAAAAAAGGACAATAGCCTGTCAGCCGGTGTACTGGAGTTAAGGATTAAGCATGGTGTTTCTCCAGATCTATTTTGTAACTTAAATGTGTGTCTATTTTGTAACTTAAGTGTAATGTTTTATTTTTCTTTTTAATTGTGTTTTCTTAATTAAAGATAATTAAAAGGTGAGTTTTTTGTTTATGGTAATTTGGTTTTAGCTTTAAATTAAAATAGTCTTAGGACTATGCATATATATAAATAAAAAATGTGAAATTTGTGTAAAATGTTTTAAACAAGAAACTTGTAAAGTTAGTAGGATTTTTGTTAAAGCAGGATACGTTAAAAATCTGCAATACCGCGCCGGGATTTGAATTCCAGACCTCTCGAATACGTGTCCAGTGTGCTTCCAGTTACACGACGAAGACACCTGGAAAAGAGGGAGAAATACCTTATATAATCTCTTTTTGAAGGGCGTCTGCGGATGAGGGTACCAGTCGCCAAATACTGGTGGTGACAAATAATCCTCCACCACCTTTTAGTTCGAGCGCCACTGTGTAATAACTGCATAAATATAAATGTTATTTACGTGAAAATTAAAGTTTTAGCACAAAAGTTGCTTCACAGCCCTTACGCATACTTAGATATACAATTTTAAAGGCGTATTCCTTGTGAGTAAAATTGTTAAACAAAAATTTGAGAATGCATACTTTTTTACGCTCTTTGGCTCCCCGCATGCGAAAAGTTTGCATTGTTTTTTCATGAAACAATGTGATTGTGAAGTTTTATGTACCACGTATGCATGTGCGGAAGGAAATGTATGCTAACTTCAGTCGCAAGGACATGGCATTCCTTAAAAAATGGCTCTCGTGGATGCAACTGCGTCGAAAACGGGTCATCGAGCTGTAATTAAGTTTTTAAACACTTGAAGGGTGTAAGCCGGTGGACATTCCCCAAAGAATGGCGGCTGTGTACTGAGACTCGTGAGTCTCGAAGCCCACGGTAACGAGGTGAGCGAGAATGTTTAGCGAAGGTTGCCAGAAGACAACGGATTTACCTCGGCCCGATCAGGAGTACAAGGCTGTGGCAGATGATCTGATTGACATTGACACGGCAATCAAGGCAAATCGACATCGAATCATTGGTGACGTTGCAAATGAGTTACACGTTTCCATCGGTACTGTTCACAACATTATCAGCAACATTCTGAAATAAACGTAAAGGCTGCAATTTTGAACTGGTTCCATGATCAACCGACATTGTTTTTCGTGGACGGAATACGTAACCTTCCCAAGCAATAGGACGCCTGCCTTAACGCAATGGTTGATTTATTTAACAAACATTTTATGCATTTCAATCATTAAATATTGCTGTTCCTATCTATGTACCTGCCTTATTTCTGTTACAACACATCTCTTGGATACACACCTCAAATCACTTTCCTTTGAACGCCCCGTATATAAAGTAGAATTTATTAGTAACCTCTCAAATATTTGATGGAGGGGAAGTTTGGAGTTGGCTTTACGTGATCGGAAATTTACTTTTATAGGTGACATATTTTCACCCCCTTTTTCATACAGCTGGATGAAGTCGACCTGCTTTTCTCGAAATCTCTGTAAGGAAAATTAACTTGCATTTAGGTAGCTCGGGGAGTACCAAAATACACTCACGTTTGTGAAAATTGCAACACCAAGAAGGAATCGTCATAATTGAATGCAATTTAATACGCAGTTGAGTGGTAGTGGTACAAATAAATGATTAAATGTTCAAAGCAAACAAACAAGAACAAGAGATCAGAATCAGTATTTTGTGTGGCCACCACGCGCCGCAATAAGTGCTGCTACACGACGTGGCATGGAGTCAAACAAAGTTTGAATGTCTGACTGAGGAAGAGCATTCCATATCGTTTGTACGCGTACCCAAAGTTCGTCTGCAGACGCAACAGGACGAGGATCACGAGCAAGACGCCGACCAATGACATCCCACACATGTTCAATTGGCGACATATCCGGGGAACACGCAGGCCAAGGAAGAAGCTGTACCTGCTGCGCTGCAAAGAAGGATTTAACAATCCGAGCAGTATGAGGGCGGGCATTGTCCTGTTGAAATACAGCGCCTGGCAAGCTTTGAAGGAAGGGAACAGCTTCGGGCTGTAGAACTTCACGGATATACCGGTTGCTGTTCAGATTGCCCACAATTCGTAGCAATTGAGATCGTCTATGATATGCTATGGCGCCCCAGACCATAACTCCGGGTGTTCGTCCACTGTGGCGTTCGATAATGCACTCCGGAAGGTGGCGTTCACCGGCATAGCGTCTGACACGAATGCGGCCATCATGGTACCACAAATTAAAGCGGGATTCGTCAGAAAACACGACATGCTGCCAATCAGCACGCCAGTCTCTATGCTGATTGGCCCATTGTAGCCGCAGGCGGCGATGGTCGTGCGTTAGGGGGATCCTGTATAAAGGAGTCCGTGCGCGCAGTCCACACTGCAGCAGACGTCTACGAATTGATGAAGCACACAATGAAACACCTGTAGCTATTGACCACAGTGCTGCCAATTGTCTAGAGGAAGCTGTACGGTCCGTCCGCGCCATGCGGACCAGGTGTCTATCATCGCGAGCTGACGTCACATTTCGGGGTCCACTCCCGGATTTCCGAGTTGTCCGACACTCGTCCGTCCACTGCTTCCAAACGCGCATCACTGTGCTGCTGTTACGCTGCACACGAGAGGCTACTGCACGATACGACAATCCAGCTTCACGAAGGCCGATGATTCTCCCTCGTTCAAACTCTGTAAGTTGTTCAAATCTCGCTCTCTTTCGTCGACGAGGCATAAGTACAGATTGAGTTAACGTTTACCACTAGCAGATAACCACCGATAACCATACACGCCTCGCTACAGCCGTCTATTTATTCGGATCCATCAGCCGTTCAGAGGGCGCTGCTCAGCATACGCATGCGCTACGGATTTGCAATTCTAATCATTTGCATATCATGCGCTACTTTGCATTTCCTGAAAATTTCAGCTCACTCGCGTAAGTCCTTCATGGTGTTGCAATTTTCACAAACGTGAGTGTACTTATTTAAACATTCCTTTTCCTGGCAATCAAACAGGAGATAAATATATCTGAATAATTATAATATCTACTCTATATTTGGAGCCATTTGCAAATTGGATAACTCTCTTATATAGAAACCTGACATTAATATACAATCAACAATATTAAGACAGAGGTTCAAAAATGAATTGAAACAATAGTTGCAGACGGGTAGAGCTTAAATTGCGCCGTCTCCGGTACTTCTTAGTTTTTGGGATATATTATAATTCTAGCCGGAGTGCACCGGAGCTCTACGCCAGAAGACTCCAGGAATTCTTTTATATAACTGAAAAAAAATTTAGTAGAAATTGATCTCCAAAATTTTATTTTTTGCAATAAAATTATATTAACATTCGCGTAGTAAATTTTAGTATATCTCTTTACGTTTTATTTAATTTTAATTATTTAATTAATTTAATCTTTAAATATTTTATTATTTTAATAAATAAGAAATTTTTATTTAATTAAATAATAATTGATAAATATTAATTATTAATATTAAATAATTATGAATTAATTCGATAAAAATTAATTATTTAATTTTTAAATTATTAATGATTTTAATAGTCATTTTATTTATTTATTTACTTCAGTTCCTCTTCGCTGACGGTCTTCTATAGGACTCCGGTACTTTTAATTTTAGAAATTAAGCTCTGCATACGCTTAATACAAAGTTATTTTTCTTGTGTTGGAGCACAAATTTTTCTGCTTTTCATACATTTATCTCTTCTATAGTCTTAAAATGCTTTATATTTTGCAAACAGTAAGATTTAGTACAATGAACAAAATGCAGAAAGTGTGTACATACATACTTACATATTTCATTTGGGTAATGATATTTTGGTTGCAGTGAACTACCAGCTATACAATATACGCTATAGCATCCTATTCTGCGTCTGTCAATGAACCCTTTTGTTCTTATGAAAGGACCATTGAGGGTTTTGTCCCCCACCCTAATGAATGACAAATTTCAAACATTAAGGAAGGCTAATTGTGATATAATAACAGAAGTAATTAGCGAAATTTAAAAAAATCATTTTCTATCATAAAACATTTCCTAAACTACCTAAGCGTTTTGATGACTCAGGATACGCACATTTTTGGCAATATAGTCCTATCTAAGGAATCCTGTCTGATTATCCTATCTAAGGAAAGGATGTAGTGAAGTAATAAAGTACTAAAAATAAGAAAGCCTTTTGTGTGGGAATCTTGAAGAGTTGAAACCAAATTTTGAACTTAAAATTAGAATTAAAATTCATAATAGCAGCGGTGAAATGTACATATGAAGCATATACATACGAATGAGTTAGTGGCAGTCGAGAACATTGAGAATCTATTTTTAGAATGCGGGAAGGAAGTGGTTGTAGAACTATCTTTCGAGTGCAAGTGGTATCTTTTGAAATTTTGATTTTAAACTGGTCAGACAAAGGAAATTACACTCATGTCCATAAATTAAGGATAATGCAAAATCAAGCAAAAGAAGAGTTAGAAGCAAAACAAATTTGACTTATTTGTAAAGCTTATTTATTAAACAAAAGGTAAAGAGCAAAAAATGATGCTATATGTTTGATATTATTAAAAAAATTAGAGATTTTTTCTCCCTGGAGCAAATTACAAAAAGAAAAACCTATTTACAAAAAAACCAATAATACATGGTTGGTATGATTGTTAATACATTGTATGTCTCCCAGACGATGCCATAGAGTCCATACAACGCCTAGGCATGCTGAGTATCAAATTATTGATCTGATCTTGGGGGATATTACACCACTCAAAAAGCAATGCTCTCCGAAGTTCCGATAGACACGTAGGAGGAGGGTGACGGGCTTCAACTCGCCGGCCAAGCATGTCCCACATGTGCTCTACTGGATTTAAGTCCGATGAGAATTCTTTCTAGTCCATACGGGTGATATCCTCCGATTGAAGGCATTCGCTTACGATGTTTGCACGGTGAGGACGAGCGTTGTCATCCATAAACACAAATTGTGCTCCCATGGGGCCCCGAAACACACGTATATGTTGTTCCAGAATGACGTCCTGATAGATTTGGCTTGTCATGGTTCCAGTTTGAACATGCAGGTCAGTTCTGGAACCCAGAATAATTCCACCCCAAACGAGCACTCCTGCACCACTGTAACGGTGTAGAGGACGAGCGTTGTCATCCATAAACACAAATTGTGCTCCCATGGGGCCCCGAAACACACGTATATGTTGTTCCAGAATGACGTCCTGATAGATTTGGCTTGTCATGGTTCCAGTTTGAACATGCAGGTCAGTTCTGGAACCCAGAATAATTCCACCCCAAACGAGCACTCCTGCACCACTGTAACGGTGTCTTTCAATGATGTTTCAATGATGTTTCAATGATGTTTTCAATGATGATGATTGTAACGGGTATCTGGAGCTCCCCATATGAAAGTCCGGCGAGAATCGGACTGCAAGCTAAACCTGGACTCGTCGGAAAACATCACACAAGCCCACTGTTGTGGTGTCCACAATGCATGCTCTCTACTCCAGGCTAATCGCAGGCGACAGTGAGTTGCAGTAAGTGGAACGCATCTGACAGCTCTACGAGCATATAGATCAATCTGCCCTAAGCGTCTGTACACGGTCTGCCTTGAAATTGTCGTACCAGTGGCTGAAGAGAGCTGACGAGACAGGTCTGAGGCTATGCTCCGTCTGTTTCTTTTGGCAGTAACTGTCAAATACCGGTTCTCATTCGGCGTTGTAACTCTGCGGCGACCTGTACTGTAACGTCTACTCACATTACCATCATCTTGGAATCGTTGCCAAAGCTTGGAGATGACACTCTGGGCAATTCCAAGTTCGTCTGATACTTCCAGTTGGGTACGCCCACATTCCAGACGGCCGATAATTCTACCACGTAAAAAATCATCCAAATGCGTCCTTTGTGTCATAACTATTCGGTTATTGCACTGAAATGCTTATAAAGCGCCTGCGAACAATTTTACTTCTTTGCCTGTATTCCTTATATATCACTCTCTTACATTCTCGTCATTATGACGTATCATCGGTGTCATCTGGTTACTTCCTGAAATTTCCATATAATTCTTGAAGATGTGTGTAGTGATTTTACAGGTGATATATTTATTTTTGAGTTCGATTTCCGCGTGACTTTGAATTATCCTTAATTTATGAACATGAGTGTAATTAATTTCTGCCTAACTGCCGTAGCACAAAGAGGAAAAAAGTACTAATAATCTTCATTGCTCACGAGCTACTAAGCAGACTTCGAAAATTTGGAAATAGGCCCATTTGTTTAGTAACAGCCATAAAGGAAACAATGATTTTTCCATTATATACAATAATTTCAGTAATTATAGTATTTACAAATCCTTTAACTGATAGTCATGCAACATATACTACCTTTTCACGTTTAGGAATAAATTTTCATGTCCCTATCAGGCAGATGATTTAGGTTGAGTACTTAACGCCTGCTCTTTTAAGACAATGATTAATAAAGTTATTAGGTACTCGATTCTTTTTGGGAATTTTAATAATAGAATTTGGTGTTGTAGATCTATCGTATCTGTATAAATATGCTTAAGTCGCTTATTTGATTTAATATATTATTACTAATAACTTTCTTGGAAATGTTAGATGTCCAATTTATTAATTTGTTAGTATTCAAATTGAAGTCGTGTGTTTTGTCAAACAGTAGAATCTTCTTGTAGTTAATGATTTGAAGATTTAGATAGTCGATTATAGTTTGTGAAGTATTAATTTTGTCATTCTAGATAAATCATTGAATTTTCAATCTTGTTAAAATTATTAAATGTGATAAGATCATCTATATATTTGTAAGTGTGGGCATAGTAAATTAAATCTCATTGTTGTAAATTTTTTGGAAGTAAATTCTTTGATGAATAAAAAGATATTACAGACGGAAGTACTTGAGTGCGCTCCCATTGGGATACCTCTGACTTGCTTAAAAAGTTTATTTTGAAATTTAATGTAATTATGAAAAATAGTGCATTTGAGGAATGTTTTCCATACATTAAAGTCTATAATTATGAGCATAGCAGGAAAGAGTATAGGCAGATCTATGAGGCTAGTATATATTTCTTCTAATGGAAGCGAAGTATATAAGTTTTTAAAGTCATAGCAGTTAATATTTTGTATATCGATAGAATGAACTGTATTAATGACAGGAGCGTGAGATACAGCATATTTATGTTCAGTGTTACAAGTATTAAAGATTAATTTACAATTTTAAGTGCAAAATAATAGTCTAGATTTTTCTTGTAGTTATTGGTTCCATTTGCAATGAATCTGAATTTTAATGGTATTTTATGGAATTTGGGAAGAGCATCTAGATTAGTAAATCTGTTGAACCTTGGATTTATAGAGGTATTGAGTTTTTTATGAAAGGTTTTAATTCTGTTAATGATACAGATTTCTGTTTTAATTTTGTTAATGATACAGGTGCTAATTTATGAGTATTTGCGTTAAAGAGTTCTTTATTAATAATTGTTGTATAGAATAGTTTTCACATATGCTAAAGTTACGTTTTGCTTTATAAATTTTGGTAATAGTGAATAGTTGTTTTAAATTTTTAATAGCTGACAGTAGTTGAGACCAGTTTAATGGACTTTGAAATTTTATAGGTTTTAGTTCAGTAGTAATGTTAACTTTCTTTAAATCGAATTAAAAACATTATATCGCAAATAAACCAACTTCCACTCCGTTTCTATCCGAAGCATGGATAAAATTGTTTCTAATGTTTCCTCACTTCTTTCAATGAAGCACTATAACTGCCACTTCAAATCCATGTTTCTATTGAGTTTTCTAATGTAACAGCAACGCATTGATAAAGAAGGTCTGAACTCGAACAAAGACTGAAATCAGTAATAAATTGCTGCAGTCATTGTTACAAAAACTGCAGTCAGCAATGTTTTCAAAGCGACTGACCAAGTTAGATGTCAGTGCGCAAGTGAGCATTTCGAGGATTCTGATAATAGATAACTCGCCTTTCAAATTAGTAGGCATGGCAGTTATATAGATTGTCTAATATGTATATAAAAATTGTCTAATGGCGTTGCGTACGTACGGGTTCGTAATGGATTGAATGCACAAGTCGTTAAAAATTGAATAATATTTATTCTTTTCACAAGAAATAAAACAAAAGGCTGAAATATTTCCTCAGAGATATTCGTACAATATCACAATATCTCAAACGTTAAACAGAACTCAATTCAAAACAGGAAAACTATTTCTATCTCACAGAGAATTCGCTACAATCAATAACAACATTAAGTAAACAGTAAAGTTCGCTTAAAACAACAACAATTGAGCTGGGTGTTTTAATTCGGCTTTTATAAGGCTTTTAATTATTCACTAGAATATTCTGGTAAAATCTATTTTCTCGATTTTTCTGGATGACAACAGCAATTACGAGATATTTATTTATTAAATATTAAATGCATGCGCTCTTGTATTTTTACTTTTTCCGACGTAGCTTTCTTTTCAAATTCCTCAGCGTTGCACGGGAAAATAAAACAATTTTAATTACAATTCTAAATAAATAGCTAAATAAATACGAAATCCATAACAGTATGTATATGTATATTTTAGAATGAAAGATTTACTGTTATTTAGTGGTTTGCACTCGGAATCAATCCCGATGAATGCCAATAAATTTTTATAATGCCTGAATTCTCTTCGAAGTTAAAATTAATCAATTGAAAATCACAGTTAGATTCATGTATTCTAACTCAAATATAAGGAAGCTTTTTTCAAATTACAGAAGAGTTTAACTGCATTCAACTTCAGTCAAGAAAAAGTTTATTACTTTAACTACAAAATTTTATCTTTAATAATGTATTGCAGAATATTGTATTCGTCATAAAAGAAGCGTAATTTCACTTACATAATGTAATAATCGATATTTAAAAAATGTTCTTATCTTCGCTTTGCACTGGTTCAATGAAATCAGTATGAATACGTAGTAACTTTCAATAAACATATATATTCATTGAATTATATTGGTATAGGAACTTGAAATATGAGTAAAGCCCTCGCTAGGAATTAAACTCTGTACTCTGCACACGCATCGAGTACGCTTCCAGTTACACCACGAGGGCATGCGGAAAGGAAGAAGAAACTACCTTATTAACATTTCAAATCATTGTCAGTATACACTTGTGCTATGGAAGCTAGTTTTTATTCTGTGAAATGAAGATTTTCTCAACAAGAGGTGGTACTATAGGACAAAATAAAACATTATTGTTTACTTACATAGATAGCACAAATTCCGTGAACTTCTGACCTAATTCTTCCAGTTCTTTTAATGTTATAGTAGATTCTGTAGAATAATACTCTTCCCTTGGAATCTTAAAAAAATAATGAACAGGATTCAAGAATACTTCACGCAGAAACTTTAATGTATTAAATTTTCATAATCATCATAAATCACAAGAATCGTTCACTACTAAAACGCTAAAGAAAAAATTCGCAAAGGAATGCGTCCATTGTCCTATAAGCAAAGAAATCTTTAGATTGAAAAACTATTTGACTGAATGTGTTGCAGCTTTGTTTCCTCGTTTAATGTTATAACCACATAATATCATTGGTTTTTAAATTAGTTTTATATTAAAGTTACTGAAATAGGATTTTTTATTTGTTGCATTCAGAAAATTAATTATCATCGTCAACAAATATTTAACTAAATATGGTAAAATTGTAATCTTAAATTTCTGAATTTCGCCCAGCTTTTCAAAGGGTTAGGGTCTTTAGCGGCCATTAGAGTAATTACTGCTGGAGGTAATACGTAAACTTCAGAGCTAAACAGGGAAATCGAGGAAAGAGTTAAAAGTTTATCTTAATTACCTATTACTTTTGGATGAATTATTGTTTCCTTCATTTTCAGTAAAATGTAAATTAAGTTCCTTTCAAGCACTATGTGTGGCTATTATTTAGTTGCTTTAGCAATATTTGATATCCTTCTGCTGCAATTAAATAAGACCCTTTACTGCCAAATGTAACTGAGCATCTAACCTGCTGTTGCAAAAGTTGTGAGCCATTTACTAGTTTGCAGTGCATTAGTGATGAGGTTGGTGAAACTTTGCCCTTTAAGAACCAAGAATCAGTGACTGTTTATGGTATTTGCACGTTCTTTAAAGTATTCTTTCGTTTTAATCGCTTAAAAAACCATTCGAGTTCTTTTACAGTATAAAAGTCGTAGCAATAGAATATTATTTTAGCTAAATATATTTATAATAGTTAAATTTTATTATTTGGAAGTTTACTTTAAATTTCATTAAAGACCAGATTCATAACAACAGTGATAATTCACCCAAGAAATGAAAGGTTAGGTTATTTAGTTAGATATTAGCCAGAGATAATCTTTTAAACTATTAAACGAGTCCCGAATTATGATGAGACGACTGCATTGATTAAATATGATTTTCTTAAGATATATATAGAAATTTTGCAGTTTGAAATGTTAATAGCAATTCCTTTTTTAATATAGGAAACGTTTCTCTCACATTATAGAACTATTTATAAAGCGCACTTCATTTAACGAAAACTATTAAACTATTAAAAAGGAAATAAGCTTCTACAAGCTTACAAAAATAGTCAAGTATCAAATAAAATTGATAACTCGAGCTTTAAAATAGTGAAAAATGCTTAATTATATTGGTATCAAAAGTTCAGAAAAAGAGATATGAAAAGAAATAATATCATGAAAATGATTTCACAGAAATTCATCAACAAACCGTGTATTCTTATTCGTGAAGTTGCTCGGGGAATCATGTTCATCCAATTAAGAAACATCTGGGTTTAAGGAATTAATACCGAAAATGAAGACTTCAAAATATAGAACAGCTGAAAAATTCCAGGATTTGTTTTTGCAATACACAAGTAATTGTTTCGATCAGGTAGTGAGTGGAAATTCATCATATGCTATTTTATATTTGACTCTAATCTCAGAGCTTTTTCATTAAATATTCTCTAACTCTTTCCTTGCGAAATTCAGAATAAAGCTTAAAGATCAATAATCATGAAATGCCATGGCTTTTCCTTTTACAGACGAATATGGCAGTTTTTCTAAATCAGAACTTTTCAGGAAACTAGAAATGGTTACATTTAAAAAAGCCATTAAAATCACATTCAAAATTATTGTATCATCATATTAAAAAATGTGATTTTCTTTCTTTCATCGAATGGTATCGTTAAAATGAAAATATTTTGTTTTCGCCGGATTTACTCCCAGCTATTATACGAAAGGTATTGTCAACCATTTGAAGAACTAAGAATCGGTTTTATGTTTACATCGAATAATTCTTCCAAACGTACCCATGGTTAAAGATATCGAAATGTTTTAAAGTATTATTAAAAGCAAGTACTCGAATGAAAACAAGTAGCCTAAAAACTTGACTGAGTTCAAGCCAATTTACCGTCGATTACTAAAGCTGTTTTCTATAGCAGTACAAACTTACATGAATAGAACTATAGCAAATCTTCTCAAGATAAGTAAAAAATCTGATGTGTACACTACATAACTTCCTTTTACGAAATATTAAATTATACGCAATTTTCCTGCATTTCATTTAAACATATTGAATTAACAGTTAACCGAACTTTGAATTAAATATACTTCGTCGATAGCCCCTAACCCACAATAGAATAAATGCATTCTTTAAAGTTCACTATAGTTATTCACCATAGCGACACTTCGGCGCTTTTAACAGCGTTACATCTCATTCATTTCATAACTCAGAATGCACGCAAATCATGTATATCATCTGAAGAATTACCACAAGTTTTATTCAAATACCATAATAAATCTAAAACGATGTATAAAAGAAATTAAACAAATAAAAAAGAAAGTTTTTTTTAGACGACTCAGCAAAGCTTACCAAATACGCATGCGTTCAATTAATTCAATTCTCACTTCAATTTCTCCAATTCTCACTTCGCGGCAAGGCAAAAATACATAAAAATTCAAAATATTTTCATTAAATATTGAAAGATATAGCAAACATAAAACACCAAGTACAGTTAAAAATATAGTTTCTACGCAAAAACAAGTTAATAACATAAATGATAATTCCAGAATGAATTAAGCATAATTTAATTCGCAATAATAAAAGAAGACATTACTTTGTTGTTGCGAAGCTTAGTTTCTCTGGATTGGCAACAAATCCAATATTCTGCTAAGTTTCAAATGTAAACAAACATAGCAGCTATGGTAATCAAAAATTAGACTTAGCCGCACTTAAAAACTTTTAAATTGCTGATAATTCCACACTTATTGCATGCAAGTAAATTAAAGGCATAAAAATATTTACCAGAACAATATAATTCAACCATTTTTAAAGCAGAAAATGCACAATTTACAAACATATAAGAATAAAGAAACTGAGCTCACTGAGCCGAGTAACAGAGTGGATATACAGTCGAATCCGGTTAATTGGACCACCGGATAAACGGACCAGCCGCTTTTTCAAACCGAATCCTAAAGAACCGAAACAAATCCTATGTATATAAGCCTAACATTATTCGCTTATTTGAACCAAAATTCCGTTTAATCGGAGGAAAAAACGTGAGAGCAAATAAGAAACAGAAGCCACAAGTCGGCCGCGTACAGCAGATGTACAGGTGGTCCGCGACATATGGGAAGATCTGTAGCTGCGCTCCCCAGGAGTATACTTTATCAAAGATCAGGAATTCCTTAAAGTTCATGACAAGAGCAAAACCAGTGGGAGGTGAACATGCGAACCATTTTATTTGTTCTTTCTTAAAACAGAGCCACTAGTAGCCGCCAGCGAGGTTATTGGTCCCACTGCGTCTCCGATTTTCGAGGAAATGAACAATATTTTGTCCAGCTCCACCTGAAAGGAATGCCCGCCTGTCAATCATGATTAAAGTTTACACGTGAAAGCTATCATTTCACCACCCTTTTGGGAAGATTTTAGTGCAAAGCTTTGAATGGTGAGCATATAATTCCCTCTTGACCTCAACATCTTGACCCCGAAACACCAAGGTTTCTTCAGACCGCTTTAGTCAGCGAACAGTGCACGTGTCTTGTCTCCCTGCCAAAATGCCACGAAAGGACTTGACGTTAGCTTAAAAAATTGGTTTCCTGGATAAGATCAAGCAACAACCACGAAACACTAGTCAGCGTCGGTTGGTGGAAATTACCGGCAAAATCTACAATATCGCGCTTGATAAAACAATAGAATGAGCTGCGAGAAGAATGGGTACAATGTGAAGGAAGAAGAGGAACTTCCAAAAAACGCGTGAAGGCAGGGATTCAGACGTCGGCGAGGCCCTTTGGTTTGCCATAGTTACTGGACGAGCTGTGAGAATAAGCGGCCCAGTGTTAAAATGCAAAGCAGAACTCGCTAAAAAGCTGGGCCATGATGACTTTAAAGCTACGGACGGTTGGTTGTCTCGATGGAAATCTAGACATGACATAAAATTCAAGAAAGCACATGAAGAGAGAGGAAAGTGCTGATACTGCAGGTGCTGAAGAGTGGAAATCAACAAAACTGCCCGAGCTTCCTGAAAATTTTTGTGCTACACCTGTATTATCGTGCTACACCGGACGGCTCGTTAAGTTACAAACATGTTGCACTCTCTGGCTCCAAAAAAGCGATGGATTACGTAACTGTCTTGTGTTGCTCAAACATGTCAGGAACGGACAAGAGGAAAATGTTGGCTATAGGAAAAAGCACTAAGCCTTGCTGCCTTAAAGGACTTAGGATGGACAGTTTTCCTTGATGTGTATCCTGCGAACAGAAATGCGTGGATAACCTCTGAACTTTTTAAAGAATGGCTGAAGGTTTGGGACAGAGAGCTACAATGTCAGTCGAGAAAAGTGCTGCTTCTTCTTGACAATTGTGCAGCACATCCTCATTTAAATTGCTTGAAGAACATCCAACTGGAATTTCTACCTCTCACGACCAGCCAATGGACATGGGCATCATAAAAAATTTGAAGACCTTTATCTTGCAAGGTTGGTTAATTACAACATCCTTGAAGCAATTGAAGAAAGTTTGCCGACCTCAACGTCAAGAGGCAGCGAAGTGAGTGCAAAGGTCAACATCTTACAAGCAGTTACATTTGTGGCCGACAGCTGGCGAAAAGTGAGTAGTGAGACAATTCAGAACTATTTTTTTGTGGCTTTAAGCACTTTTTTTTGGAGATGGATGTGGGCATGCTCATTGAAAGTGACAATGATGACGGACATGTGGAACTTCAACACGTACAAAATTGCGAAGAATTTTTATCCGTCGACAACGAGCTTCAATGCTACGAGGAAAATAAAGATTACGACGCTGCAATCGTTGCTCCATTTGCAGCAAAACACACGACAGCATCGAAAGACCGAGAAAGTGATGATGATGATACCGCTAAATAAGTTGGTGCAAGGATGCGAGGAAATGCATTGAATCACAGGATGCGAGGAAATGCATTGAAACTTTGCGTCGATATTTCATGCAAGAGGGAAATGAAGGCAGTCCCATTGTTGCGTTAGATGTTTGTGGCGATTTCGTTCACGTGCAATCCGTTAAGAGAACGCGTCATATCACATTGGATAAGTTCTTCAACGTTGACTGGAACTTGGTAAAACTTGTTTCTATTGTGCTTCGTATGCTGAGTATCGTGGAGATCGTTTCTTAGAATTTGTTTCTAAATTAATGCTCTCAATGAAAAAAGTTCGACTGTAGTTCTTGTTTGTACATGTATGTTCGCCATACGTGTGTACCGCACATTAAAGGACATAATTACATTATAGCACATGATTTACATGTACATTCACTGTTTGCTATATATATCACGCCAATCTTACAACAGAGTAAGACAATATATTTTCTATGTTCGTGTAATCGGACCAGCCGGTTATTAAGACAAAAACTATTGCTTCCCGATGTGGTCCGATTAACCGGAATCGATTGTATATACTTTTGGTGAGGCCGATTGCAAGCAAAATGGGAGGTGCTCATCTGCATGTTATAGCAGTCCTATATACAAAAGTTCACAGTTCTGAGGATACTCGTTGAGTTATGCGAGGTACATACGAACGTACGTAAGTACAGTCGCCACGAAAAAAAATCTCTTCAGAATTCATTGTACATCTCTTCAGTTTTATAATTTTTCGGGAGGAAAAAATTCTTTATTCCGTTCTTACGTCCAGATGCTAAGCAAAAACATCGTTAAATTGCATTTGATAGCGGTCAAAATGGATATTTTCATTAAAATATGATACCCGAAATTTTTCGCGATTACAATACTTCCTTTTTACTTCGTATAAGGAATCTATGTAGCAATTTAAATGTGCCCATTGAAAAAGAATTACTTTATAACTCTTTGATGCAAATTTTTACTTTCTTGTACGAAGTAAATGGAAGTATTGCAATCACGAAAAATAGCGGTTACCATATTTCAAGAAAAATATCTATTTTGACCGCTATCGAATGCAATTTTACGATGTTTTTGCGTGAGATCTGTACGTAAAGACAGAGTAAAGGATTTTATTTCCCAAACGAATTATAAAACTGATTTAAAATAGTTTCAGAAAAGATTTTTTCATGGTGTCTGTACGTACAAACCTTAGTATGTATATATGTATATTGCACAACTCAAAAACGAGTAGCCGCAAAAAGTTGAAATTTTGTATATAGGACTGCTGTAACATGTAGATGTGCATCTCACTTTTTGGTTGCAATGGCCACACCAATATATTACTTGGCTCAGTGAGCTCAGTATTTTTTATTTTTGTATGTTGGTAAACTGCGCATTTTTTGCTTTAAAAATAATTGAATTATGTTATTCTTATCTTCCGTTTTTTTATGAATCTGCATGCAGTATTTGTAGATATATCAACAATTTAAAAGTTGTTTAAGTGCGGCTAACACTAATCATTTTCCTTATGGCGGACATATTTGTTTACATTTGAAACTTAGGAGAATATTGGATTTGTTGCCAGTCTAGAAAAACTAAGCTTTGCAACAACAAAGATAACGCCTTCTTTTGTTATTGCGAATTAAATCCTGCTTAATCCATTCTGGAATTTATTCTAGGAAAAAAGTGTTTAAGATTTACTTGTTAATTTTTAATGTAGATATTTTGTGTTTTTATGTATTATTGACTTGTTGCGAAGTGAGAACTGAAGTAATTAAATGAGAAATACTGAATCGTCTGAGAAGAACTGTTTTTTTTGTTTGTTAAATTTTTTTAAACATGGATACATACAGTGTCTCACAAAAGTGATGGGACACTTGTGCTTTACAAAAGGAAACTGTAGTAAAATAAATTAAAAAAAAACATCTAAAAATTTTTTGTGGGTTTGTTTCATACTTAAATTTAGTAACAATTATTACATAACATACATTTTCTCAAAATATTAAAATATTAATTTAATAAAAATACAATTGTTTAGAATGGGCAAAAAATGGCTCACATAAGTAATTGAACACCTACTTTTCCATCAAATATTTATCCAAAAATTTTAGTTTTTAAAAGGTTTTAATATTTTGTTGGATTTCCTTTTACTTTTAAAACATGATTTAATCTTCTTGGGATGGATTCGACTAATTTTTTTTTACCCCATTCTTCTTGAAGCACCGATTTTAATTGTTGTTTTGAAGAAACGTTGTTACGACATCCACTGCCCACCGAGAGAGGGCGCTGTATAAACCTTCTAGTTTTCTCTGTAATATATTAGTGAGTAGTAATAAAAGTGTTGTCCGAAGTGGTCGCGTTAAATTTTTCTAAGTGTGGATCCAAAGTTTCTGCTCCCTGTACAAAAGAAGTGAACATAAGTTTTTGGTGTCAGGAGCGGGATTAGGTGAGAATAAGGTGGTGATCATGTGTATCGTCAAATTTTGCGTAAAAAATTCTCTGGTGATTTGGAGATGTGTGTTGTGCGAAAATCGAAAGTGAAAATGATGATTTCATTGTTTAGATTGTGGTGAGTAGCAATTTCGGTTTTTAGAAATAACGTTTAGTGAGAAATCCTGTTTATTAATGTTGTATACTGAGGTGTTTTTACTTGATAATTTGAGTTGATAGTGTCTTTGTTGAGTTTGATGTGTTCTTTTTGTTTTGTGCTCATTGTGTTCTAATTGTCAATTCAGGGTTATTATACTTTTCTTTGAATTAAGATGAGTCTGAAGTCACTTAAGTCATTAAAAAAAGACGAGTTGATGCTCGTGGCGGAGGAGTTAGGATTAGTAATTCCAAGCGGGGCGAAAATAGTTACTTTGAAAACCTTAATAGAAAGTTCTGAAGTTTATGCAAGTGATGCTGAATTTGTGCAAAATGTTATTGATAATATTCTAGAGGAAAAGAAAATACAAAGTGAGAAACAAAAATCAGAAAACGAAACTAGATTAGAGTTAGAGAAAATAAAACTTTCTCAGTTAGAGGCGGAATTAGCTTTAGCTAACACTAGAAATGTCTTGCTACAAAATCAAAATCTTGAAACGGACACCTCAAACAGAAATATGGAAAATCTAATTAAAAGTGTAAAAACATTAACAATTTCGGTACCTACCAAAGCAGAATCCTTTAATCTCTTTTTCCAATCAATTGAACGGGCTTTTAGGACAAAACAAGTACCTGAAGACTTAAAAGCAGAAATCCTATTAAATATTTTGGGAGAGAAGGTCACTAATTTAATGGTATATGTGAAGGAAGAAGATATTAATAATTACGATAAACTAAAGTCTATAATTTTAAAGGAATTTCAGCCAACCCCTCAAGAGTGTTTAAATTGTTTTCGTACTACGCAAAAATTGTCATCTGAGAGCTTTGTACAGTTCGCATCAAGGTTAAGTGCAAATTTTGAATATTATTGTCAGTTGAGAAAGGTACAAGATTTTAAATCGTTATGTGATCTTATGGTTTCGGATAAAATATTCAGTGAACTTGATCGTGAATTAAAGACCCATATAGCAGTTAAACAGGGAGAGACATGGTTCGAACCCCAAACTTTAGGTCGTGAATGCGATATTTATTTGTCATCAAAAGGTAAACAAAAACCAGAATCCCTTTTTGCAAAATCATTTTCAAGTAACGATAATAAAAGAGGCGATGGAAATAATGTTAGTAAGTATCGTAATTATAATTACAAAAATATTTCTAATGTATATGTATCTGGAGCAAAAGATCAAACATGTATTTTGTGTAAAACTAATCAAAACCACCCGATACAAAATTGTCCTAATTTTAAAAGGGTTTCAGTAAATGAGCGAGTTGAAATTATTAAACAAAATAACCTTTGTTTTAAATGTTTTTCGTCGGGGTGTAATGCAAAAAAGTGTAGAGCGAGAAATTGTTTCTGTGGGAAAGCCCGGGTTCAATTGAAAAAATTCTCTAAGCCAAAATTATTTCTTTGGGAAATATAATCATCTTATGATTCATTTCCCTAATCCAAATAAGGTCCTTTCGAAAATAGAGAACGGTGACGCCGATCAAACTCAATGCAATTCTTCAGTGTCAAGGTCAAGTCTATTACATAAATCATCGGTGCTGTTACTCACGTGCAGTGTTTACGTTAGCTCTGTTGATAAAACAAAATTCAATAAATTAACGCGCATTTTATGCGATGGCTCCGAAAGAAGTTGGTGTACGAAGTCCCTTGCAAATGGTTTAAAATTAAAATCAATTAGAAAGGAAAGATTGTCAGTTTTTTCCTTTGGCTCAGCAAAGCCTACCGAGAAATTATATGACGTAGTAGAATTAAAATTATCTAGTAGATATAACCCTAATCAGTGTATTCAAATTGAAGTGTTAGTGGCCGACACCATTACAGCGGCATCTGTTTCTGTTCCAAATAAAGAAGTACAAAATATTATGCAGTCCCGCGGATTAGTTTTAGCCGACTGCTGTGACAGTAATATAAACATTGAGATATTAATTGGTGCAGACGTGTTTTGGCAAATTATTGAAGCCTCTACATTCGAAAAAATAAATCAAGAAATTACTTGCGTGCCAACGATTTTCGGGTTTGCTTTACAGGGAAGTCAAGATGTTTACAGTTCAAATGTTAAGACTGCAGTTTCAGCGAATTTTTGTGTAGCCTCTTCAGATGTTCAGGTATTGGAGCTTTGAAACGATTCATCGGACGACGTGGAAAGCCAGCTGAAATATTCAGTGATTGTGGAACAAATTTTATCGGTGCAAAGAATTATTTAAAAGCCCTTGTTACTTATTTGACCAATGAAGGCATTAAATGGACAATGAATGTTCCATCAGCCCCTCATTTTGGAGGCCTATGGGAGGCTGCCGTTAAATCCATGAAGTTTCACATGAGACGTGTTATAGGATTGCAGATCCTCTCACAAGAAGAATTTTCAACGTGTTTGGTGGAGATTGAAGCCATACTTAACTCCCGTCCTTTAGTGGCTGCTTCTGAGGACCCAAATGATTTTTCTGTGATTACACCGGGTCACTTCATTATCGGTTCCGAGTTAAAGAGTGTTCCTGAACCTGATGTTACAAATGAGAAAATTCCCATTCGTGAGCAGTGGAAATTAGTCACACAGATTTCCCAATCGTTTTGGAAATCGTGGTCAAAGGACTATTTGACTCAGTTGCAAGTGCGCAACAAGTGGAAACTCCCCAGTGCCGATTTACGTGTGAATGATTTAGTGCTAATCAAGGATGAAAACTTGCCGCCACTTAAGTGGAAAATGGGAAGAGTAATTCATACCTATAGAGGAACTGACAAATAGAGTAAGAGCAGTGAATTTAAAAACTGTTTCAGGTGAAATTAAGAGACCAATCCATAAACTGGTCCGACTTCCTGTGAATGACTGATTGCTTTGATTTATTTCTTTCATTTATTTATGTGCGATATTTACAGTTTGCTTAATTTAATGTTTGCATTTATATTTCAGTTTGTTTAATTTCTAGTTAAGCTGATGACAGGGTCATGGGGGCCCAGTGTGTTACGACATCCACTGCCCACCGAGAGAGGGCGCTGTATAAACCTTCTAGTTTTCTCTGTAATATATTAGTGAGTAGTAATAAAAGTGTTGTCCGAAGTGGTCGCGTTAAATTTTTCTAAGTGTGGAGTCAAAGTTTCTGCTCCCTGTACAAAAGAAGTGAACAGGTGTGTTTGCGAATTCTTGATTCCAATTCTTGCCAAATATTCTCTATGGGATTTAAGTCTGGAGATTGTGGTGGTGTTTTTATTATTTCAGAATAGTTATACAGCAGCCAGAGTCTAACGTTCAAAGCAGTGTTCTTGGGGTCATTGTCCTGGTAGAATTTAAAATCGTTATGAAGGTTCAATTTTCGTGCTGAAGATTTCAAATTTTGATTTAATATGCCAATATAGTATTGTACTGATCCATTATACTGTCAATAAAAACAAGATTACCAACTCCAGCGGACGACATACACCCCCATACCATAACTCCTCCTCCACCATGTTTTACTGTTGGCACCAAGTTCTGTTTGCGAAATTCTTCCCTGGGTTTTCTCCACACCAAGATTCTACCGTCAGAACCAAATATATAAAATTTACTCTCATCAGCAAATATAACTTCATTCCAGTAATCAGAATTCTTATTTATGTTGGATTTTGCGAAAGCCAGTCTGAGTTTTCTATTCTTTTCACTTACGAAGAATTTTTTCCTGGCCGCTCTACCGTGATATCTAGCAGATCGAATTACTCTTCTAATAGTCTCAGGATTAACAATTACTCCATATAATACTTGTAAATCAGCAGCAACTTTAGGAGCACTCATTCTTGGATTTTGTTTAATATTTCGAGCGATAATTCGCTTTATTCCATTGGATAGCTTTGATGGTCGGCCAGGTCTTTTATCCTGAATCATATGATTCTTTTTATATCGTTTAATGATATTGAGAACTGTTGAATGACTAACTGTTTCAGCAGTTTCTCTAATAGATTTTCTACGTTCTATATGCAAATTAATAACTAATTTTCGAATTTCAGGCAAAGTTTCTCTTCGTTTAGCATTCATGGCTGCACAAAGCTAAAAAACACAAAAATTCCGAAACAAACTGGAGAGAAATAATGCAGACGATTTTATAAATTATTGCCAATTGCTTTTGAGTAAAAATAAAAACCCCGAAAAATATTTTTATTGCTTACTTTAGACGATTTTTGTTGCATAGTCTAATGGTGTCCCATCACTTATGTGAGCCATTTTTTGCTCCGTTATAAGCAAATGTATTTTTATTAAATTAATATTTTAATATTTTGAGAAAATATATGTTATGTAATAATTGTTAGTAAATTTAAGTGTGAAACACACCCACAAATGTTTTTTTTAATTTATTACAGTTTCCTTTTGTAAAGCAAAAGTGTTCCATCACTTTTGTGAGACACTGTACTTTTAGATTTATTATAGTATTTGAATAGAATATATATTAACGATTAGATAATTCTTCAGATGATGTAATTTTTGTGCAGTCTGGGTTATAAAATGAATGAGATGTAACGCTGGTAAAAAATCTTAGAGCCAGAGTGTAGTTATGGTGAACAAATATAGTGAAATTTAAAGAGTGCATTTATTGTATTGTAGGATATGCGCTACCTACGAAGTATATTTAATTCAATCCAATAAGTTTAAATGAAATGAAAGTAAAAATGCGTGTAATTTAATATTCCGTACAAGGAAGTTATGTGGTGTTCACATCAGATTTTTTTTATCAGTTTAGAGAGTTACCGCTTACGATTCTCAAATTTATCTCGTTCTCATCTGGGAAAATATTTAAATTAGTTCATCAATTTAATTAAGATTTCAGTGGCACAGTCGATAATATGAAAAGCTACTTCGAAATAATATTCATTTATGTAGAATCTTGGTAGAAACAGAAAGTATTTGATTAGTATTAAGAATTACAGAGCATGTTTACACATTTTTAGAAAGATTTCGATGAAGAATTGAAAAAACGAATTATTTTGGAATAAAAATTTCTAGTAACAAATCAGAAATATTGCCTGCTACTTTTAAATTTATTCGTTTAAAATGTCTTATGTAAACAAGCTGTGGATTGAAAGATTTGTTTTCTCGCTTTCCAAAGAGATATTTTCTATTCCATAATTCAAATACGCTGTGAAATGCGTGGCATTAAAATTTCTAAACAGAAAAGAAGCAACATTTGTAATTGGAAAGGGAAGAAAGGATAGTCATTTCTTCTACACGGAAAGAAGACTCCAAGCGAATATCTTTAAAAGGTATGTGCTGTCTCTAATATTTAAAAAGAATTAAATTGTTGATAACAAGTAAAAATCTACCGACACAAAAATTCAATAGCAAAGTTTTTAAATAGATCTGGAGCAACAATAAATAAAATAAACCAAGATTTTTAACTTGAAAAAGATAAAAAAAATGCAATTTACACCAGCTTTTGCGGAGGGATGTGGCTAAACACAGAACAATTTGTAGATCT
>KK116179.1:489890-500737 GCA_000611955.2 Stegodyphus mimosarum
CAGCAGGAGATAAATGGAAATACATTGTGACCCTTGATGAAACATGCATTTTCAATAGCTTGACTGCAGACTATGATCCCTCTGATGGAAATTTTAATGTTTTAGCCTAATGGTGGGCAGCGCAGTGCAGTTTTCGTCAAAATCTCAGATTTAGCTTTGCAGTGTAATGTGGCTTGTGTAGTGCCACGTGTCTCCTTAGTCTTTCGGATTTAGGAATTTTTAACACCGATGTTTGCTTAAGTGAAAACAGACGACTGTGTATATGGTGAGAATAAAAGCACAGAAACTTTTAATTGTCTCATATATAAAAAGGAGACCATAGAGAATCAAGTGGCAATAGATGAATTCTTGAACTAGATGTAATGTTTCTTTCCAATGACTCAAATCAATTATTACAGTAGACCAAACGATCATATAGAGTATGGATATGTGGAAATCCAAAACAATCAATAATACATATTACAGATAATGAGTAATTTTCTCTATAGTTCAACAAAAATTTAAAAATATCTTAAAATGTTTGATTTACCATAACTGTGAACACCATTCAAATTTAAGGTTAGGTTATCTGAATATGGGAAAGTACACAAGGGCTAAATGCCTAAGGGGAGAGGAACCTCCATGGAGAACTTCCTTCAGTAAACTAATTCTTTCTCATGTTACACATGGAGAAAACCAACCATGCATCTAGCCCAATCAAGTAAATTCAAACCTGGGTTGAACTACCAGCGTTCAGTGGTCACAGCCTCCCAACGACTGGTGGGAACCAATATTTAATGTGTATTAATTATAATTTCCTCTCACGGAAGTGGCTCACAATAGCCAATTGGCAAAACTGAGGAGTACTGTTAGTTCAATCCAATTTAAAATAACAGCAAATGAATTGATTGAATGAGAGATTTTGTTGGTTTTTTTTCCGTGTGTAACATGAAAGCAACGAATTTTTATGGAAAGTTGTGCACAAAGATATCCCTCTTCTTAGGTAAAATAGCTGGTCAGTTCTTTGTAATCTAGGTAATGCAGTGTTAATTTGTAAGTATAATTATTATGATCCAAACAGAACTACATTCAATAATTAAAAAAACTTAAAGTTGCTATTTTAGAAATTAGAATAGCTTGTTTATAGACTGTGCCAATTGCGTTAAATACCAATATTAAATAGAGCAAAAGTTGCTTAGAAGTACATAATAAATCTTTCCAAAATTATTCTCAGCCCTATCACATAACTGTAGATACTTAGTTGCTAGTTCGCAGTACGATGATCTCCATATCTTAGAATAAGCAAAATATGAGTTAAATTATGGCGATTTCTTATGAACTATCAAACAAGTATTTACAGACAAGATAAGTCATACATAGTGCAACAAAGTTGGAAGACACTGATTGCCTGTATGATGCAAACTGTTTTGCTATATTATTTTACATAGGCTAGCCAAGACTAGATCACAAAATGGGACATAACACCTGTTTAGCGCTTACAAAATTTGAAGAGATTCTTTGCATACCACAAGGCACATTTTTGCAGAATTTGTAATAGTTATTTAACTATAAATTTTTGAAACCCTAATCCTACCTCGGCACCAAATTAGCACCATTACTGTAAGAGTACATGCCGATCGTCTTTCAGGAGTACATGCGAGTTACCTCATTGTGGTTGTGATGCACGTGTTGCTGTTAGTGATATTTTATTTGAACAGTTCTTATAAATATTAAACATTATTCCATGTAAATATTCATGATTAAAATGGCATTTTGTTCTCCACATTCTTCCCATTTTCTTTGTATATTTTATATTTAAATTTTGAAACAGTCATGGATTTATTTTCTGTTTATGGCTTTGAAAATTAAAAAAACAATAATAAACAAATAAAAATAAATAAATAAGAAAGAAAAGGAAGAAAAGAAAATGTATTGTGGCTGAAAATTATCAAATAGCAAATTATATTATAGATTGGTTTGTTGATTATGGGCATGTCTATTAAGATATATTTGATGTCCTTAAAACAATTTTTTCCTGCATGCTTATACATCTTTAGCAATATACCATTTCAAGCAAGCGTCTTACTTTCTAGTATAGAAAACTAATTCCATCTATGCATACCTGAGAATTAAAATAATAGTTAAGTAGTAATTCAAGTTCAATGACAGAACTACAAGAGGTAAAGATGAATGCTGAAAACACAAAAAAGAAGTTGAAAGGCTGATATAGTAGAAACAATGCACTTCTGGCACTGATAAAATTTACCAGTAAATAACATTTACCAGTTTGGTAGTATCTACATTTAATTTGTCTTTCATAAAGATGCAACCTGTTGTGTTCCGTTGTTTAATAATAGTGGACTGTATGAAGATTTGCGATATTACCTCAGATGAACTTAATAACTTCAGAGTCGTAATGTTGACCTAATATCTTTATTGGTCTTCACACATCACGTTGGCTGAGGAACAGCGTCAGAACACAGCAAACCTCTAGCTTCGGAAGCGCAACTCGGAAGAAGCTCTAGCTTGCTCGAACTCCAGTAATTCCCAGCACCAATGAAGTGTCAAACGCGTGTTTAAAAACTCTAGCAAATTTGCGTCTGCGCCGCTCCTCATTTCAACAACACAAATAACAATTTGCAATAACAAACACAGCCTATGCAACTGATATCCTTTTTATTAGTGTTCATAAACGCAGTGTTCCATAAAAGTATAACGGAGGCAACGCTGTGAAACTAAAGTGTGTTGAGGACCACATATAAAATCTGATTCTTATTAATTGCTTCATTTTCACTCGTATTATTAAGCTGCACGATAAACGTACAGTAACATTTTAAAAAGACACTAATTAGAGAAACAAATGACCATAAAATTGTTAACATGAACATTGTGCTTGATTTTTTTACACTTGTGAGCTTCTTGTTTGACATATATGATAATGATGCAAATAGTATTTACAAGATGTTTGCCTTTTATTTTTATACATTTATTTTTTATTTGCATCATATTATAAAATTTTTACTTTTTTAAAAAAATTTTTAATTTTCACTAATTTCCGCCTGCAATAAAAAATTGTAATTTTTTATGTAATTTCTGATTTATGTATCTGTTAGACTTGCGAAGTCAGAAAATAGAAACTGTGCAAAGAAACTAACTTATTAAAATTAGGTAAAAAAAAGGGGGGCTGTATTTTGCATAAAACTAAATTCCTTTTGAAAGCAAACAAACACAAATTCCAGTTAGCCTGGAGCAAAGAAATTTAGTTTCCAGTGGTGTTGATATCATTATAAATGGTTATAAGAGTCAGATATTTATCCACAAAGTATCAGTGGTAGTATGACAAGTATCTGTTATTATGCATTCATCATAAATCCAATTAACACACAGATGGTTTAGTAGCAACTATATGCATCTTATTTGCAACTTTGCAGATGATGATGAATGATGTGATATGAGAAAAAAATACCAAATATATGGAAAAGCAGTTGGTTGGCATTTTCAAAAATCTTGCAATCCATTCTTAAGATCTTAATCAAAATAACATATAGCACTGTTTATTTATTTTTAGTATACTTTTATTTAAACATAGTTCCATTGTGAATTAAAATATTAATCTTATTAGGAGATTACCATAATCCTAGTTTTATTCTGAATATTTTTTTAAAGAGAAAATTTATAGGCTAAATTTGGCTGTGAAGGCTAATTTTGGCTTCATCAGTGAACTTGACAAAGCAATCGTATCATATAAAAATAAGATTAAAAACATCTGATGCTACATCTTACTGAAGATTTTTTTAAGTGCTCTGCATTTTCTCTAGTAGACCAATCTAAAAAATTATCACTAATTATTCTTTTGCTCTCTGATACGGAGAAACATAATCAAGCCATTCAGTTGCAGAATGCTCGAAATCGTTCAGACATACGTATTCACAAATATCGACAACGACTTATTTCAGATTTCCGAATCAAAACTTTGAACCATGTTTACATTCACCGAAGTTGTTGTTGATGCTGGGAGGCTTCGTTATGATGTCGGCTCACGCGTAAATTCCCCATCACGTGACCTCCCTGCGCATTCGGGGATTTAGCGCCGACCCTCTTTAGAACACAAAAATTGCACATTTTCTCACAGATGGCGCCTCTGACGTCTACAGTATGTATGTGTGTATGTGTGATAATTTTGGGAACGATGCAAATAGATGTTAAAACATAAAATAATAGAAGCTTGCAGCTACAGCAGATTTTTAAATATTTATTTTATTTTAGTTAAACATTTTGCGGCCACAAATATCTTGGTACACTAATCGCGCCTATTCCAGAACATAACATTTATATTTTTAATACTATTGCTGAAGGAAGCAGCGTAACAACTTCTTACCGCAATACAAGCAGAGAAGAATTGCCTTGTGTTAAAGCTGAAATCTTAATTCATAATATTTTGTTAGTTTCCGTTTAATACCTTTGACAAAGATAATTAATAATGTTGCAAAATTATTATTGGCTACTTAAGTTTTTTAGTTCCATTTACATCACAAGCATTATGTTAAGTCATATGATATGTATTAATCCAGAAATAACATAGTTCAGGAAAAATAATTATAGCATTGCTTTATTTAGAATAGAAAGGGCAAACACCCAAATTAAGAGGAAGAATTAAGGGCTATTGCTAATTTAAGTCATAATTCTGATTCACTTATTTTTTGTCTTACGTATATATTATATATTATAGTTAAAATATTAAGATTACTAGCATAAGCCATTATTGGGGGACAGCAAGCTTTATTTGTATTCTATTGTGTTACTAATTTATACGGCTAACTCATATTCCTTATTACTTTATGAAAGTGTAATTTCATCATACGCGGTTGCATTCTGTTTACATTCTTAAAACAAATTCATCATTGATAATAGAAAATCAGAAAATATTAATTCCATTGTTGTACTATTAAATTCTATTGCTTATATTCCATCGCTTTTATAACAGTTATAACTGCGTTCATTCAAAAGTTATTATTTATTATCACACGGAGTATAGGCATAAAATCCTGATAATGAAGTCTATTATTTTACGGTGCTTATTTGAATCTGATACATCGGTATCCTTTTCCCTTGCAATTTGAACTCATTACTACTAAACTATATAACACTTTTACAATAAAACATGTTCGTTTACACATCTTACATATATAATGTGAAATTAGCATTAATTAGGATGTATATTTGCTAAATTCTTGCAGGTTTGCAGTTTATTTCCCGACTACAAGACTCAATAAGATGCGATCGATGGTAAGCAAGGAAGTAAAGGACACTATATATAACACTAATTTTGAAAGGCGGTAGGAAATTAATTGCTAGGGATAGGCCTAATGATGGTAAACGTCATCGTTCGGTTGAGAGCCAATAGAGTGTCTGTAGGAGTATCTAGAACCTTTCGCTTAATGATATCGTTGAATGAGCATTTGAGACCTCCCATGGCCGTCATAATTAGTAGCCATCCTTCATGATCCAACCTCTATATGACGAGCATAATTTCTTTTCTTTATCGTCTCTAAAGATATCATTGGAAGTTGAGCATTCCAAACTAATTCCTAGACTTCTGGCTATTATCCTATAATGCCTATATGTCTAGTTAGCCTAACTATCATCAGACTCAAACTAACATGTTTAATCTGATATTAACTATCGTTCCTTGAAGCTACACACATTATTTGTGAATGCAGGTTATAGGCATATTACATAGAGTAACTTCCTTCAAAAGCACAGCGTAGGGTTGATCTTGATCTGTTAATTTTAGTTAGTCCAAACCCTAAGAGACGTAAAGCGAGTTATCGCTATGTCTGAAATAACTACGGAATCATGAAAAGGTTAAAAAAAGACTTTAAAAAAAACAGAATTTAGAACATAAAAACACTCTCTTGTGGAACAGTATCAGCCAAAACTCGTAATGACGCAATTAAATAGAACGGTCAAATTTACATCAAACGTAGAGTAATAGTACGAATATATTATTACAAGATGGCTCAGCAGTTCTACCGGAGTGTTAAATCAAAATGTCGGCAGCGATAGAACGCAAGTCCGAAGAATTACAGCTCTCAGAGCTGGCAGGAGACTACCATGTAGCATGCAGGTTAAGCCAGATTGTGTCAAATCCCCAAACCTCAGTTTAAATACTGGCTACCTTATTTGCTTTCTAGTGAAGAATATAAAAAGGAGAAGATATAATAGAGACCGAAGTCATAATGACTGGTTAATTTATTAATATTATAAAACTTCAATTGAAATATCGTTTGCGAAAGTGGCTGCATAAATGTACATGAAAAATCTAGCGACATAACCAGGGTATTTTGCCTTATAATCAGCTACAGAAAGTGAAGGATTGTCACCTGACTTTAAAAATTTGCATACTTTTCAGTGATTTTTGCTTATGCAAGGATTTTTGTGGTGCAATTTCTGTGTATTTATTTATGTTACAGGAAAGGTTTAAAGCCTTTAAATTAATATGTAAGAAATTTGTGAGCATTTTTGTCTACCAAAATTCTGATATCAAAGAAACTAGCACTATTTTACTTCCCAAATCCTTTACAAACTAACTGTTTGAAACCGAAACATTCTTAACCGAAAGTGATCTAGTTTACGATCTCATTTTGTAACCGTGTTGCCAGAAATTGTCTGATTAAGTAATGAGAAATCATTATTGTGCATTTGTATGTGTATAATTTGTTTTTGAGAAAAGTATTAAGTGAAAAATATTTTATATTTTACTGCTTAAGATTGAAATTCAAGCATTATTGATTCAAGCTCAGCTGAAGCTAAAGTCTGGACACTATACGAATGCTGGGCGTAGTACGTATCAGCGTGTATCGAATTCAACAGCTTAATTTTGCAATCCTTGAAATTCTAATGTATCAGAAACATTTTTCAGCGTACGTCTTAGTTTACAGGCATGAAGATAAAAAGGACCTTGTGGACCAAATTAAATGCTCCTATAATTAGTATGTATGCTCATGTGTCAAACTGTGATGTTTCTCGACAACACTTGATGTAGATATATGCTCGAATTTCTAGCAGGATGATTGTGCTAGAGCACTTTTCAAGAGTTAATTAACGAATCATCCACTTTGTGCTTACCTCATGCGTTTGTTTTAAAGAATTAAAGATAAAAATAACTCGGAGGTTATACGAGGTGATATAATTTCGCCAAAAGTAGGTCTAGATTCACCACAGTAAAACTAATGTTTAAAAAACGTTAGAAAACATTCTGAAAATGTTGTAACTATGTAGCTTTGCGCAGCAGATATTACATTGAGCAAAATAAAAAATAATTCGTCCTTTGATGCTTTTTCTCATTGATATAAAATGCATTATGTGTTATGAATAAATATATACGGCATTGTGAAAAAGGAGTTAATTTATAACCACCATTTTGTCACTAGAGGAAACAGAAGAAATGTTTTTCAGATAAATTTTAGCCTCTTCTTTTGAGAGCATGCCACTGTGAATTTCTATATATTCTGTGTTATGTTTATAATAATACTACTTGTTTTTCTGTAATATATATTTTAAGATTCGATTCCGTGAATATTGTTAAAATCCAGTTTTATTATCTACTGTTTCTTTAATCTTTCGGCTATTTTTTTTCATCTGTCAGATAGTTTAATATAAAAGTGAAAATATTGCGTACAAATGGAAATTTTTATCTCAGTTACAGTTATGGGGCTTCTGAGAAAAAGAAGTAATTCTCCTTGTTAATGAGTATATAAAAGTATTTATATAATTACCCATATGAGAATTTTAGATTATTTCTATTATAATTTCTGGTTCAAGATTATTTTTGTGTTTCATTATAGTCAAGCAGTCGTTGGAAAACTCGAAGACTCCTTATTCGTTATTATCAATTCCTTCCACATTCTATCAACAGTAATTAATATTTTAATTACATGACCATTTCTTGAAATTTCATAGACGTCTCTTTTTATGGAACTTTCTAGGAAACATTTTAGATTTTCTGTTTGCGTGATGCATAAAGGAAAGCAACAGAAAATATTATTTAACACAGAAATTATCACGGAATTAAATACCAAACATTCTTTCCAGTAGTCTACAGTTTGATTTCTACTTATTCTGTAAATAATTACATTAATAGAAACATTTACTCCGGGTAAAGTGTGGATTAATGTTGCCGTAGATTATACAGTCTACAGCCATTTATTAATGCTGCCATAGACTGAGCGAAAATTAAGAATATCATGGAAGCTATAGTATTATGGTTCCAGATATCGAAAAATAATAAAGTCCTTTAGTTAAAATTTCACATGGCCCAAGAAAGGAATCAGAAGGACTGATTGCTACTTAGCTAAAAAGTTGACAAGTACGATTTGCTATGTAAATGATAATAAAAAGAATTATCTCAGTTCGGTGGAGCTGAATCCCAAGGCAAATAATTCATTACCTTAGTCTTGATGAATTAGGAAGAAGGGAAGTTATTTCAGTGTCTCTTGGTGAGTGGCTAGGCTTCAGCGCAAAAGCAACATGAAATTTTTATGATGATAAATATCAGGATAATAACTCCTTCTTCTTCAAGTCTAGATTTTCCATTTGAAACCGTGTAAAACTAAAAACGAGTTATAGAAAGTTTCTCCAAAACTATATGCAGACTGTTAATTTATTTAAATATCCTTATTTGTTTATTTTGACTTCTCCATCATTATTTAGCTTCAAGTTGCATGAAGATATCTTATCCTAAAATTTTGAATCAATGTTGAGCTAAATTTCAAATCATCGAATTTTTATTTCTACAACGCTCATTTATATGGTAACAAAAACACGCTTGCTTAATTTAAATTCCTGCTAATTTTCATTTTATTTGCATTTATTTTGAAATTGAATGCAGCGCATTTATGTTTTAATTAATATTTTAATTATTATTAACTTTCAAATGCGATTACTAAATGAGAAACTTTACTAAATGAAAAATACTGAAAGAATAGCATCAAAATTAATCAATCATACAAAATGTTTACAGCCAGTCAATTTGATTTTAAATATTTTAATGTTTAAATCAAAACACTGGATAAATTTCTTAAAATTTCAAAAGTTTAAAAGCATTCACTTTGCATAAATGGTTTTTCTTTGTTCGCAAATAAATAAAAGCTAAAATGATATTTTATAATCATTTCGCTTAATCATTTTCTTAATATTTCGTTACCAGTACGCTATTGTCACTTTCGATGAAATCAATAGAATAGTTCAAAAGAGGCTTAAATGCTTTATGTGTTGAATTGTATATTATCGCTTCCTTTCAAATAGCACAAAATAATTTAGAGGAGTTTTAATATAAAAGTAAAAACACTATCTTTTTCAAATCCATAAATAGATAACAAAGAATAATTTCTTTATTTGATAAATGCCTAGACATAAAACTACACTGAGTTTTGGAATAAATTTTATTTCCTTACCATAGTCCTGTTTGTAGTACAGTACCTTGGATATCTCTTGCAAGTAGATTCATCGGCTAAAGTACAATTACCAGGATATTTAGCACAATATTTGCTTTTCATGATTCTAAAAACAAAGGAAAGTTAAATTAGACTCTCGCGTAGTTAATGGTTTCACATGAATGGAATATTTGATCTAATAATACTATCCCTTCTTAGAAGTTTGTACTTTGTTGATATCAATATTTTCATTATTTGAATAAATAAATAGGCATAACAACTGTGCATAGAAGCAAAATACAAAAAAATTTACTTTCAGTGATTTTGTATAATATTTTCAGCTACACGTAAAAGATTTTATCTTACCATTTTTTACGTGAAAGAGGCTATATATAAATACTGAAAGCAAAAAAGTAAAAAATAGAATTTTAAAATATCTATTTGGAAACGTCAAATATGAAAAGAAATACGCTAATGGAAATATTAAATTTAGGAGAAAAACGGATTTACAGTTGGGTAAAACAGGTTGATGTTTCGCTTAATTTTAAAATATATTATAGAATTAGAGATAATAAATTTAAAAAATAACTACGAAAAATAAATTTAAGAAATATTCGAATTAAATTAAGCTTTTGATACCTATAATACTTTAAACACTTTCGATAAACCTCTTAAAATTTGATTACTATTTAGAGACCTTTAGAAAACAATTAAAATCAAATGCGTCCTCTTCGGGATTCAAACCAAATATCTTTCATTTACTAGCTGTATGTGATGACCATTTACACCATGACAGCGGATGAGGGAGAATTGGGGTTATTCCTTACATTTCTGCCCATTTGAAGGTTGATTGGGGAGAGGAACGAGAATAAGACGAACTCATTTAAATATTTTTGTCTATACATTTTAATTTCGGCGCCACCGTAAAACCATTTAGATTTTTCGAAGCCAGATATTAAAATAAATAAACTGTAAACTTATTGGAACTTGAACCACGTGCGTTCCATCTGCTGGACATGCTAACTAGACACATTAGAAGAGATCGCACGGAAGAATTCGATTATTCTGGACAGCCAAATTTTCTTGGATCCATGTTTTTAAGTACTAGAGAATAGAAGAAGGTGAGGACGGGATTCTTGAAAAATAAACAATGTATAGCTCAAGTCAAATGTGGAAGCTTCGAAAACGTTTGGGGTGTTATTCGGTATGTCGACTCTATATTTTAAAAGCGCAAGGAAAGGTCTTGATTCCGCACCAGATCGTATAATATGCACTCATTTATTTTCTCTAATAATCACTCAGCTTCTAGCAAATGTTGCACAAATAGGAAAGCCATCTTACAAAATATTTACTGAGTGTTATTACTTTAAGCCTCTCAGCGTTACCGACGGATTTTTTCGCATCGAAAGATGGCTTTCCAAATCGTCACACACG
>KK116182.1:5817-47915 GCA_000611955.2 Stegodyphus mimosarum
CGTACAGGGCGTCGTGCAAACAGACCACCACCGTGCAGTCTTCTGGCCACAGTAAAACGCGATATCGGTCGTCCAGTCGCCTGTGTCGTGTGTCTAGCGATTTCTCCCGCTGTCTGCCGCCTGTTTCTTCTGGCCTGTAAGGCAATATACCGGTCATCTGCGGGTGTGGTTCGTCGTGGACGATCACTACTAAACCCCCGGATAGCTGTTTCTGTAGTTTGAAATTGTCTCCAAAGTCGTGAAACGATGCTGTGAGCAATTCTGAACACTGCAGCCGCACTTGTCACACTGCGGCCTTCCTCCAACTTCCCAATGATTCGATCTCAGGTAAAAGCATCCAGATGTCATCTAACAGATTGATTATTCGCCATTTCTCGCTGAGGCAGCAACTCGATGTGATTTTAACTGCTATACGGCATGCAATCTCTTTGCCAGAAATACTGATCTTACACCGACAACATGCTTTATACTACTCAGACACTCCCCCATTATGTCTACCTGCATATCTGCGCATGTGCTACCGTACATCACCTTACTTAATCTCCTGACTGGTCTTTCTGTCCGCTCTGCCTCTTCGTTCAGCTGATATGCTAATTTTTCGACTTCGTCCTTAATTTTTGCACACCAGTGTAATCTGACTATAAATCTGTTTTTAAGTATTAAGTGGATTTTCAAATAGTTTATGATTTTTAAAAGCTGGGAGGAGTAATTTTAATTCAATATTTTGCTTTTGCTGTCAGCAGAATGATTTTTGTCAGTTCTCTTTTTGCAAAACCTGATTAGTATATAAATAGGAGGCATATGTTAATTCTCAGGTGAATAATAAGATCTACTATACATGTTGATCAGGTGACCACTCAACTGATTTTTTTTCTTATGAGCCATTTACAAAAGAATTATGTGAAAAAGGTTTCACCTGAAAGCATCCAATAGGTTTATTTTGATATTTTTGCTTTGAATTTATTAACTGTGTAAGGACATAACCCAAGTTAATTTGTTATGTATGCAGTTTCTTTTATCCTGAGATAACTCGAACTGACTTAACTGCATCAATCTCATTGAACCCTTTTATATTCTTGGAAAGATATACAACTATCGTGCATAACCAAGTATACTCGATAATCATTTGTAGGATTTTCTAGCATATGACAGAATTGTTTATAAATATTTTTGCATATAAATTGTGTACAAGTATTAAAGAAAATATGATTCCATAAGCAAATCGTCTTCTTATATGTTACAGTTGCCCTACCTGACTTAAAAAGTTAACAATGGGAGGTGGATGTTCTTAAATTTTGCTTGAATATTTTCTTGCTAAATTTGATCTTATTGGTAAAAGTATTTTTGGATTATAATCATGCACACTGATTTCTTTTCAAATTGACAGGAAAAAAAGCCAAATTTTTGGCAGGTAATTAAAAAATAATTCTGTCCTTAAGCAGGTAGAATGAAAATCATAGAAATGTTTGATAAAGGCATTTAAAAGAATGTCTGATACCAACAAAGCATACTTTTTGTATTATAGTCCATGTTTGCTATAATGACAGTCATTATCACAACCATTTCTTTGTAATAATTGACTGGTACAAGTAATCCCTAACTAATGAGAGTACATTAAATTGATTTTCACTATGACAAACACTTACTGTAGTATTCTTTCTCAATAAGAGCTAGGAATCATAACATCGAGCAACATCTGCACTACATGTTTTGCAGTATGATGAATATTGCTGCCATTAACTTATGTTATCATCATCTGATGCTCTTTATTTTCTCCACATCATTTAAGACTGTTGTAGTTCAAATTAGAGTGCAGTCTCGTGCCTTTTATGAAATGAAACACACTAAATGGAAATGAAGTGGGGAAAAAAATTAAGTGAGTCATTCTTTTTTTCACAATCACACAGCTGTTGTTCCTCTGGTTGTGAGTCAAATTGGGTTGCAAAACATACCCCTGAATCTCCTATTTTAAAGTAACAGATTATAGTTTGGACTGCAGGCTTCTTCCCACAGTATTTTACAACAATAGTTTAAAGGTTCCATTCAGTGCTATGTTTTGCATAGGGCATCCCGTTGGAAGGGAGAATCATAGTACCTAACTATGTAATATAATCGCAAAAAATTCTTGGAAGTAAATATTCCTTGAAAATTTTTATTCAGTTAGGTGTTGAGGGAGATTGTTGTCTGGTCTGATAAGATGAGTTTTTTGTGGAGGCTCATGATGTCGAATACCTTGTGAAAAACATGTTGCCACTCAACTGAGCTTAATGAATCAATTGTCAAAGTTCATGATGGAACAAAGAAGGCTACATTTTTTTCCCGTTTGCCTTTTTCTAACACTTCTTCCCTGAACTATATGAAGCAAAGATTAAATCAGAAATTTTGTAAGGACTCGGATATAAAAAGCCCATGAAATTAAGGACTTTTCCAAGAAGATTTGATTGGAAAAGAAGGCTCGGCAAGTTTTATTAATGGGGCTTATGGTATGTTGGATAGTCGCAAGGTTAAAGATCTAAATTTGGAAAGTATATGTAAGTGTACATTTATGATAAAATATAAATGCATATGCAGAATAGCACAATGAGCATTTCCACCAAGACGAGATTCTGAATATTATTTTCAGGGTTACTATGATGAGGTGACTACATTGGACAGTAGTGTAAAAAAATAATTATAGTAGAAATTGTAAAGAATATTTTAAAAAATTTCTTCATTCATTTCTAGAAATAGTGTTTTATTAATTTTTTTGTTTCGTGTTTGCATTAGCTGGTTCATAATAATAATTATTAATATTGAAATTGAACCAAAAGGCAGTTAAGTCTTTAAAAAATGTGTATGCTACTAAATCTGGAATGTATGGTAATGCAGTTACCACAAAAATGCATGAAATTATATATTATTTAGGTTAATTCTTTGCTTACAATTATATCCATTAGACAACATTGTACATTGGAATTCTGAAAATATAGCTTTAGTTTAAAAATACTACTATCTGAAATGAGCATTACTCTAACTTGTAATGAAATAGTATTTTTCTTAACCTGGAAGAAAGTCAAGAATTATATTTTCAGGTATTCATTCAGAATGAAACATCATTCTATATTACTTCTACTATAAATAACTCTTGCTTTTGAAAGGAATGAAGTAATAAGCCACTTCTTTTCAATGTGAATGACTATTCAAATCTCTTGCTGTAGTGCTCTTGCTTATATTTCTTGCTGTAGTGCTATTTGAAGCCACGAGTATGTAGAAATCACTCAAAATTGCTGTTAATTTTAAAAAAGGCAGTCATCTCTCTCTCTCTCTTTTTTTTTTAATCTGCATGATATTCCCTTGGAATTTTTACATAAATTGCCCTGTATTCTGATCAACAGCTGTGTTATGAAATTATGAAAGAATATGTGCACATGCAGTTAAAAATTATTTTCTTTAAGTGCTCATATCTCGTCGAATTTTCGCCGTTTTTATTTCAAATTTCAATGTAATGTTTCTCTTGAGAACTGTTTCATTTTTTTTTTGTAAGTTTCTTTAAATTTAATTGCAAACTCTGCATGTTATAAGTTAAAGAAAAAAATGCAATTTTTAAAAGAAACCTTCGTCTTTATTAATATATGAGTTATATTTAGGAAAAGGCATGAACATTGCATATAAAATATTTTATGAAAGATACATATTTTCTGATTTTTATGAACAGAAGGATTAAAAAATACTGCTTTTGTTTTAATCATTTTGTTATTGGGCCCCTTAATGCATAACTGAATTTTCCTTGGATAATGCGAGTTCAAGCATGTATTTATATAGTTGCAATTACAAAGCAGTTCATGAAGCATTTCTATAGGAATTAAAAAATGTCTAATATCTAAAATGATATGTGACTTGTGGCTATGTAGTGTAACTAATGCATATGAATAATTGATGCAGCATGAATTTTAAAAGGATGTGGGAGGGACTAAAAAAGTAAGAATAATACATGTAGTTTAAAATTTGACCTTTAAAAAGATAAGTTATTAAAAACTTTCCTTTAGGCTTCTACACAAACATTTGGAAATTATGTAAATAAATAGTAGTTTAATTAAAATAATTGAAATATGTGTTCAAATTAATAAAATCCATTGAAAACACAGGATAATCTGCATTTCTGTGTTACTGTCTACTTTTACTATTTTTCTGGGTTTTTTCTTTTGAAATATCAATGTCTCTTATTTCTGAGGCTAAAATATGGTCCTGTATAAGATCAACTGGTACAAAATTGTTATAAACATATGCACAAAAAGTATAGTTCTCTCTTAATAATAGTTTATTTATTTATTTTAGGTCATCATATTCTTAAATGATTAACCATGCACAAAGTATTAAAACTAGTTTTGTGTTTTATGTTACTTTAAAATTTTAAAACTTCACATGCTAATTTAAAAATTTATTGTAGCTGGTCTGGCATGATACTTGGAAATATTTTGAAGACATTTTTGAATGGAAAAAACTTTGAAAAATCATGGTAAGTGTTCTAAATATTTATGATAAGGAAGGTAAACAAAAGTAAAAAGTGTTATTCTATAATTTTTAGGGTTTTGTTTCAGATATTTTATTGTAATATATTTCTTCAACTTTTTTCATGATTGTTTTTCCATTTCTAAAGAGATCATAAAAATTTCCATTTATAATTCTGAGCTTCTATCAAACATAAGGATACATTATGTATTAGTTCGATACTCCATAAAGTTACATATACTTGATTAGAATTAAGGTGGTAGCTAAATAATGTTCACATCCTGATAATATTGAATTCAGAAATTAAGTATTGTTAGTAATGGTTTATTCCTGTAGACTATGTTATGAAAATGTTCTAATTACATTTTTGTAACCTTTTGATCATGGTCTAACTATGTGTTTATGCAAGCAAGTTTCTTGTTGAAACTTGTAGTTAAATTGTTATAATAAATTATTTACTAGCTCAATGAAAGGAGTCATACAAAATGCACTGCTATTTTTTCTTAAAATTTTGTCTCAGTCAAAAAAAAGCTAAAACATTATTTCTCTTTGTAAGTGTAACATTGTCCATTTCTGAGAACATGCTTATAGCTCAGGTAATTTATTTTTATATTGTCAAAATTAAAGATTTGAATTCATAGTATGTGAAGATGTTCAAAAAACTAATAAATTAGTAAAAGCAATTTTTATGGAAGTTTTATTTGTAAAAATGTGTATTCTATCTGCTCAGTTTTGAACTATAGCTATGTACACATTTCAAAATAGGGTTTTTAATACCATATATATATATATATGTGTGTGTGTGTGTGTGTAGTGTTTTCTTCACTTGAAAATAAGAACTCCAACATTGTAAACACCCGCATTTATTTTTAAACAATGAATACAATTAGGGTTAATTGAAGAAATACACATCACGAGTATACATATGTCAATGCTTTACAAGAAACTGAGTGCGTTTTGTACTATTGAATTACAGATGAAAATTAAATATACTGAAGCTATCTGGTCATAACCTTAGACCTTATGGTTTCCTCAAGCATCAGCATCCTTCTGTTCCATTACTCTATCCCAACAGGTGACATTTTCTGCAGTCCAAGGATGCAATGACAGGAGAAAGGAACATGTTCCGATATATATCTTATATTTTGTTTCTAGCATCATATATTATATATTTAGTTTATATTGTTTACCCATCTTCTAGAAATGGGTTCTATAAATTTATAGCTGTTTTTCCCCTCTTAGTTCTAGTTTAAAGCCAGCTGCCACATTTTTCCAAAGGCCTTTAAATTTCTGAAAATTAAAAGCAGGAAGAATCATATTAGTAAAATTATTATTTTGAATATAGATATATGTTATGTGTGTGTGTGAACTTTGTTTCTTAAAATTATTCGTTCATTTGAGTTTTTGAAAATAATGGTATGGATATGATTTTCTGTTATGCAGATTGATTTCATTGAGTGTATCAAATCTTTATTAAATTTTTAAGTCATGAAAATTAACTTAATAATTATAAAAAAGCTGAATTTACTTGTTGAAAAAATACTGGAAACAGATATGTAACAGAAATTTTTAGATTCCTTAAACCAATTTTCATTGTTCTGATTTGATTTTAATAATGATTATAGTCTAATATTATTTTTGAGAAAAAAAATGTAAATGATGATAATTTTAATAACATTTTCTTAAGATTGTGCTTAATGTATATTTTCAGGCTCATTATTAAACAATTAAAAGAAGAGGCACATAATATCATTGGCTATCCTGAGTAAGTGTTATGTATGGTGTTTTTATAAAATTTAAGATTATGTTGTATACTAAACTTTTAAAAAATATTATGCAAATACAGTATAAAACACTTTTTTTTTCATAAATTTCAGCTTTAAAATCTGGAATTTTTGTTATATTTTAGTACTTATTAAGTAGCTTTTGTAAATTACTGTGCCATTTGTATATTGTTGGTTTTAAAATTTTTATAAGCATTTTATTTGTTTACTTATAAATTTTAGTTATTTGATGGCCTTTGTATAATTTTTTTAATCAGGAAAGACTGTTTGTTAAACTTCTGCGAGTTGTGCCTAGAAATGAAAGATTTTGAAAAAGCTAATGTAAGTAGTAACATTTTTATTGAAAAATCCAGTGAGTAGCAGTTTCAAAGTGCTTCATAATAATAATAATAATAACATAATAGATTTCTTTGAAGTTTATGAAAATCTGAAATCTAGAACATTAGAATTTTGTGATTACCAGTTTTGTTAAGGTGATACCAGATATTAGAATTTGATATTTTGAAAATATTTTTATATAAGAGTATTTGATGCTATTAATTTCTTACTTTCAGTTTTGTGTGAAATATGCTGTGAAAAGTGTCTATCCTGAATTTCAAGACGATTTCAAAAAATTAGCTGATAAAATGTTTGAAACAGAAATACTTGGCTCAAAATACAGGTATGAACTTGATGTACTACAGTTAAATTTGATGATAATAAAATGTTATCAACAAATAAAATGATGATGGCAAAACTTTAAAGTATAATAAATTTTTAAAAATTATTATTGATCAAAATGCAAGAAATATTTTACTCTTCATTCCTTTTCTCTAAAAATAGAATTAAAAAATGTGCATTATTTAATTTTATATTCTATAGCTGTATATACTATAGCTGTATATAATATTTAGAATTTTTTTTCCATATCATTATGCAGTTTATTAACACTGCATTATGAATATTTTTCAAGTCAGGTAAAGTATAGAAATTTTAGATTTTTTGGAATTATTCACTTCTAAACTCACTTCATTCTAAACTTCATAGCAAAAAGAGCTGCATATCAGAATTTGAAAAAGTTCGAGTCGCAATTCCATATTTACATCATTTTAAAAGTAGTGGAACATATTTTAAGCAGAAAGAAATATTTGAAGCAAATAGATAAAAGTCTATCATTTTTATAAAGTGGTAACATAGAAATGTAAATAAATAATTCTTTACCTTATTTAAAAAATAGATTATTTCCATATTTTTATCTCATTCGCTCTTCTAGAAAGACAAAATAAATAGTAAAGGAAAATTGTTTAAAAATAAACTATGGAGTTTTGCTCAGAAATTCAAAACTGAATTTTTTCTATATGCTTAATGTGTAGATAAAACATGTTGAAGTCAAGCCTAGCCTTGAATTTATTTATTAAATGTGAATTTGATTATCAATTATTTTTCATAAGTATGGAATATTTAAATTCTCAGATTTTGGCAATCTTAAAAAAATTTGAAATTCTAAAATCTTGGTGCTTTTTCCATAAATCATATGTTTCAAATTCTAACCTAATAATTTATTAAATGTTTTAAATCAAAAATTTGGAAAGATTAGTTTTATTAATGTCTTGTAAAGGTATGCACTAACAAAAGAACATGAATGTTGTGATTTGAGCAGTACCTGATTCACTGGTAGTGGTGTGCTATGGTTTTTAGTGAAAAGGACTAGATATGAAGATAATCCTGCCTTAGACAGCTGTACATGCACAGTGTTGGTGTTTGTCTTAGAGAGGTAAATTCAGTACTAGTGTTTTATGTATGTTCTCAGAAATACTGATCACTTTCAGAAGCGGTGATCTTAGAAAAGTAGTCACTATAAACAGGGATTATAATATTTTGAATATGAAGTCAAAGTGATACCATAATACAGGGTGATCAAAAAGTCAGTATAAATTTGAAAACTTAATAAATCACGGAATAATGTAGATAGAGAGGTAAAAATTGACACACATACTTAGAATGACATGGGGTTTTATTAGAAAAGCAATAATTAGAAAAGTAATAATCTGATCAGAAAAGCAATAAATAGCATAACAAATTAAGACAAAGCAAAGATGATGTTCTTTACAGGAAATGCTCAATATGTTCAATATCATTCCTCAACAATAGCTGTAGTCGAGGAATAATGTTGCGAACAGCACTGTAAAGCATGTCCGGAGTTATGGTGAGGTATTGGCGTCAGATGTTGTCTTTCAGCATCCCTAGAGATGTCGGTCGATCACGATACACTTGCGACTTCAGGTAACCCCAAAGCCAATAATCGCACGGACTGAGGTCTGGGGACCTGGGAGGCCAAGCGTGACGAAAGTGGTGGCTGAGCACACGATCATCACCAAACGACGCACGCAAGAGATCTTTCACGCGTCTAGTAATATGGGGTGGAGCGCCATCCTGCATAAAAATCGTACGTTCCAGCAGCTGTTTATCAGCCAGGCTGGGGACGATGCGATTCTGTAACATATCGGCGTTAGCACGTTAGCAGTTACAAAACCAGAATCACGCATTTCCTCGAAGAAAAAAGGCCTGACAACAGTAGATGTGGTAAATCCAACCCATACCGTGACTTTCCTCGTCGTGCAATGGAGTTTCCACGACAGTTCTAGGATTTTCGGTAGCCCAAATTCTGCAGTTGTGGGCATTGACAGACCCTCGGAGCGTGAAATGAGCTTCATCGGTCCACAACAGGTCACTCAACCAATCGTCATCTTCCGCCATCTTTTGAAACGCCCACACCGCAACAGCTTCACTAAATGCACTAATACAGCTTCACTAAAAGCACCTTTTCAGGTAACATCAACATGCTGCGACTGCTGGTGCATCTGATTCTCTCTCTCATTACAGCTCCTTTTATACACGATTTTCATGCGCAGTCACTGACGTTTTGCTGTCCAGCGCCATCTGTCGGACATTTTTTGAACATTTTTTTTTTGGTTCTAATAAAACCCCATGCCATTCTAAGTATGTGTGTCAATTTTTACCTCTCTATCTACATTATTCCGTGATTTATTAAGTTTTCAAATTTATACTGACTTTTTGATCACCCTGTATATAGATAGTCGTAAAGACACTTTGCCAACATCTGCACTTATAGCATCCGTTCCTATCGAGATGAGATTGCAAATATAGTTATTCGGAGGTATGCGCTTGAGATTCTGTGAATGGCAACATAGGCGGAACTCACAGTTATGTTCATAGGTACAGAAACTTGAAAATGTCCAATGACAATGCCAACGTTTTCCAGTTGCAGAATGTTCAGCGCATGCCAAAACCCTAAATAGCATTGGAACAATACCAATATGTCCAGAAACGAACGTGTTATGCATGCACAAAAAAGAGTTCTGAAAACCGGCCAATGAAATATGATGTGGGAGGATGCAGAAATTTGCGTATGACAGAGGCAAGATACAAATCACAGAACACCAATTGCCAGATATTCAGTGTAGGAAACCGATAAGATTCCAGCTGGGTACACGAAAACGTCATTCGGGAACTCCCACGTGTCGATGAAATGACTCTCCCAGGCAAAATTCGTGATGAATTGATAAAACTGTATTATTAAAATATAATGAACGCTGCAAAAGCCTTCCTTGTGTATCGCCGAAATCATCTCCAATGATGTGGCCCATGTACTCCACAAGCTCTGTGTGATTTAGTGCCCAAATTCGAAGATATGGGCTGCATCTGCAATAAAATAACACTCTGGATGGCCAACAGCTTCTGAGGACATTGTTACGGAAGTGCATCACACAGTGACTGCAGGACCCAGGGAAACCGCAAGATGCACAGTACATCTGTTAGATATTCCGAAGACAGCAGTCCTCAAGCTACTGCGCTGGATTCTCCACAGGTTTCCTTACCAGTACCAGCACGCCCAGATGTTGCAGCAGTGGGAACTTTTAACTATGCCTGGACTTTGTAGATGAATTTCTAATACGATATGATGCTGATAATGATTGGCCACTTTGCATACTATGGATGAACGAGGCAAATTTCAACTTAAATGGCAACATTAACACCAAGGATTGGGTGCACTGGGCAGAGACGAATTCTCACGCTGTGGCACCAGTACCATTATTTGATGCCAAAGGGACTGTGTGGTGTAGCATTACAGCCACACTTGTTCTTCTTTGAGGAAGTGACACCAACGGGCTGTGTAACATGCTCTCGGTATACAGCCTTGCTGCAAAATTATGTATTACCAGAGTTGTGTAGGCGGAATGCACTCAATGACATTGTTTAGATGCAAGATGGTGCACCTCCACATATAGCGAGGTCTGTTAAAGGGTCTTGTAACAGCATTTTTGTGATCGCATCATCTCACACCATTATCCTTTTCTGTGACCTTCACGGTTCTCCGATCTGACGCCTATGGATTTCTGATGTTGGGAATATCTCAAATCCAGAGTTACCTGTGCAATCTTGCAAATTGTGTCAGATTTAAAGGATTCAATAGGGCGTGAGATCGCAAACATCTCTTATGCCATGCTGCATTCAATGGTATTGTTTACCGGGAGGGGCTTATGGGATGTTTGCAATCTCACGCCATATTGAATCCTTTAAATCTGACACAATTTGCAAGATTGCACAGGTAACTCTGGATTTGAGATAATCCCAACATCAGAAATCCGTAGGCGTCAGATCGGAGAACCGTGAAGGTCACAGAAAAGTATAATGGTGTGAGATGATGCAATCACCAAAATGCTGTTCCAGGGCCCTTTTAACAGACCTTGCTATATGTAGAGGTGCACCATCTTGCATCTAAACAATGTCATTGAGTGTATTCCACCTACACAATTCCGGTAATACATAATTTTGCAGCAAGGCTGTATACCAAGAGCCTGTTACAGAGCATGTTACACGACCCATCGGTGTCTGTTCCTCAAAGAAGAATGGGCTGAGAACAAGTGTGGCTGTAATGCTGCACCACATAGTCCCTTTGGCATCAAATAATAGTACTGGTGCCACAGCGTGAGAATTCGTCTCTGCCCAGTGCACCCAATTCTTGGTGTTAATGTTGCCATTTAAGTTGAAATTTACCTCGTCCATCATAGTATGCAAAGTGGCTAGTCATTATCAGCATCATATCGTATTAGAAATTCATCTACGAAGTCCAGGCATAGTTGTGGGTTCCCCTTCTGCAACATCTGGACGTGCTGGTACCAGTAGGGAAACATGTGGAGAATCAAGCGCAGTAGCTTGAGGACTGTTGTCTTCAGAATATAACACACGTGCTGTGCATCTTGCGGTTTCCCTGGGTCCTGCAGTCACTGTGTGCTGCACTTCCTTAACAATGTCCTCAGAAGTTGTTGGCCATCCGGAATGTAGTTTATCGCAGATGCAACCCATATCTTCGATTTTGGGCACTAAATCACACAGCTTGTGGAGTACATGGGCCACATCATTGGAGAGGATTTCGGCGATACACAAGGAAGGCTTCCACAGTGTTCATCCCATTTTGATTATACAGTTTTATCAATTCACCCCAAATTTTGCCAGGGAGAATCATTTCGTTGCCATGAGCAAATTCCCGAATGATGACTTCGCATGCCCACCTGCTATTTTATCGGTTTCCTACGCTTAATATCTGGCAGTCGGTGTTCTGTGATTTGTATCTTGCCTCTGTCATACGCAAAGTTCTGTGTGATCCGAGAACGTGTTTCGTTGGCTAGCTTTCATAACTCTCTTTTTGCGTCTGCATAACACGTCCATTTTGGGGCATATCAGTACCGTTGCAACGTTATTTAGGGTTTGGGCATGCACTGAATGTTTTGCGACCGGAATATGTTGGTATTGCCATTAGACATTTTCGAGCTTCTGTAGCAATGACTGTAACCGTGAGCATCCCTGTGTTGCCATTCACAGAATCTCGAGAGCATACCCTCCATATAGCTGAATTTGCAATTTTGTCTTCATCAGTTAACTGGAACGGACGCTAGAAGTGTAGATGCTTTTAAGAGTTAATGCATAAAATATTAGAATAACTATATACATTGGACCTACATCAAGAGTTATGATCGGAGAAGTAATTTCCTGTGACAGCACGAGCTCTCTCATCATTATCCCACACATCTTGACAACAAATTTGCATTGCCTGTGCTGCTGCTCTTGAGCAATATTCCAGTAGGCTTGTCCCACCAGGATAAAGCTTATTCCTGTACCGCTGCTGTCACCTAACGTGTTCTACAGAGTGTCGACATGTTGCGACATCTCAGGGAGAAGGAAATCCATTATGTTGGATGCTCTCTCGACATATATATATATATATATATATACAGCGTGCAGAGGAAAGCTACAGCTATGCAAGTGAGATACCCGTGTAGTAAAGCGACTACGCCCAACCTAATGCAAACGACAGCAGTGCCTCTAGTGGCAAAATTTGGAAGGTAGGCATTGCAAAACGAAAAGAGATAGAGCAAAATTTCCAATTAGAAAGTTTTAGAGCATCAGTTAATTAGTATGAAACGACAGTTGGTTCACACGAATAAGATAAATTTTCACCTGTATACCCAAAGTTATCTGCAGTCGATGCAATTCCATTTTGTGTAAACATTTGAAAGGAATAACCAGAGGTATTAAGAAATATGTACTTATGTCAATACAGTTTGAGGACATCACACACAAAAGCAAATTGTCACACAGTAATAGCAGATTAATGTTATCATCTGCCATTGAGATTATGCTGTTTGTATGAAGCAAGAATCAACACCTTTTAAACTAAAATTTTAAATATGTTTGAAAGTAAAGTTTTATGGATATTACAGTACAATACAATGTCACAGTCTACAGTTGTGCATTGCTACATTTCTGAAATATGAATATGCAGAGTAGAATCATCATACATCAATTCGGTATACAAGCAAAAATTTATCTTTTCTGTGTGAACCAAATATTGTTTAATACTAATTAATTGATTCTCTAAAAATTTCTGATTGGAAATTTTACTGTGTCTCTTTTTGATTTGAAAATGCCTATCTTCGAAATTTCGCCACTAGGGGCACTGCTGTCTTTTGCATTAGGTTGGGTGTAGTTGCTTTACTGTTCTGTTACTTCACTTGCATAGCTGTAGCGCTCTCGCAAGAATTTTCTGGTTAAAGGGACTTTCCTATGCACTCTATATATATTTGTTTTGTGTACTGTCCAAAGAGATGACAGTATGGTAGTAATTTGCGGAAGCAGATGTCCTTTTGTTCATTACTACGATGATTAGTTTGAAGCAGACAGTTTGAAATCAATTAAACTATTGTACACATAATATAAATTAAAAATAAAATTACTTATTATTAAATACTTATTAAAGAAGCGTGTCATTGCATGATTTATGCTTCAAAATACAGTTATATTTCCAAAATAAAATTATTTATTACGAGAGAATTACATTTAAAGAGCTAAGGGGCTGTATAATTTGCATATCGGCTGTATGGCTAATCATTCTTGCATGCTCTCATGTTATTGCCTGGACACATCATTATTGGTTTTGGAATCATTATGGCCATTATTATATAAAACGGAATAGCATTATAATTTAAATCAGCAGGTATTGAATTTAATATACTTAATCTTCTTATTCTTTTTCATAGACCATATGTGAATGAGATACTTCAGCAAAATGCAGATGTGGATCAAGATACAAGTAGTAGCGACAGTAGTTCAAGTGATGATTCCTCTAGTAGTGATGATGATAGTGATAGTGAGGAAGATAAAACTTCAAATATGTAGATATTAATAAACTTTTATTTATATTTTTTGTCAATTTATTTTCAAGTCTGATTTAAAAAAAAAGAACATAGATATTAAAAGATATATAATTTGACATAAATTTTGAATTTCTTCATAATTAAATAATTAAATTTTTAAGAAATTCATAAAAGTAATTTTTCAGAGAATTTTAAAAGAATAAAGAAATTTTAATTAATATTTTATTTGCGACAGTTAATTTACTTAAATAATTCTGAATATTTTCCAACATAGGGAATTTTGTAAAAGTTGACAGCAAGGTACAGTACATTCACAATTAACTGGGAACAGCATCCATGGCTTTACACAAAATTACATATAATTTGACAACCGTTGAAAAAGGACAGGAAAGAGGACTGACCTGTATTAAAATTAACAGAAAAACTGTTAACAGCTTACCTATATTTTTAATTAGCTTATAAGTTTATTTGGTTATGTAAATTAAATCTGCTTTCAAAACAGAAGAAAATAGTGTTTTTGTTCATGTGACTTCGTATTTTGACAGTGTCAATGGGAAACAAGATTAAAAGCTGTAATTTTAATAGATGATTTTATATACTCCAGAGTATGTATAATGGAATTAATATATTGTTGTGGATAAAAATAATTCTTAAGTACTATAACATCATATGCTATTAATGCTGTTATTTTGCACATTTTCTTCTCCATTTTGTATTTTGCATAGAAAATTGACTTTATTCTAATGTTTTGTGATAGTGATTTGGTATTTTTCTGTTATCGGTACCAGGTTCATGTATGTACGAACATACATACACATGTGTGTGTATACATATATGTGTGTACACACATATATATGCATACTTGCATACATTTCTGAATCCGATCCTGAAGCAGAAAAGTACCAGTAATTCCTTACACCTTTCAAAAATAAATTAACTTAAACCATTTTTTAAGACAAAGCATGCCTAATCCCTCCTCCACCACTTAATCAGAAGTTTATTATTCTAGTAAGACTGATAGCAGATTCTAGCATCGACTTCTGGCAGAATTAGTACCTAGTTTGATTTGCTTACTTCTCATATGCTCTTTTGTCTAGTTTGCCCTTGAAATTGATTTCAAATTCTATGTCAAACTAAGTTTGGTTTTTTGCCTGATTTTAAATTCTTTTTACATTTTCAGTTTTATGGTGAAAACTGTGGCTGCATTATAGTTTAACAATAAACAGCACATCAAATTTGAAGAAAACTACTAATTCACATCTTTAAATAAAATTTTAAATTATTATCTAAATTCTGCTTTCCTTGAAATGTATTGCACAAAAGTGTGCATGGAATTTTGAATGTTTCCTTTATTAGACTTAGTTTCTTGCTTTCATACGCAATGAAACAGGAAAAGAATCTAACTAGCTCTCATTTTATCCTTTTTTAAAAAACTATAAATGTGAACATTGATTCTATTCATTGTTATATCAAAATATATTATAAAATTATGTATATTTCAACTCTGTAGAATCCGAGCAATTCATATTTTATTACCGATTTCCTCGACAAAGGCTTCTATGTTTGTTTTTATTTTGCTGCACCAATTATTTTTTATTTAAAATAGTTGTACTCCTTCCCCATTTTTGAATAATTATTTAATTTTTTAGCTTCCTAAAAAAACAAAGACATGTATTTTGCTATCAAAATTAGTAGAGTTTGATTCAAAATTTATGCCAAATAAAGGTTGCTTTCTTGTCCAGTTTTAAAATAAGGAATAGTTTATTCTAGATTTTGCCAAGTTAACATTTTTATTGCTTCTTTAATGCTGTTTTCATATGTATTTGTACAAGAACTGGCACCTGCCCTTGGAAACTAAGGTTGACAGTTTTTGTCTTCAGAACAAACAGCCTTATTAATCTAGTCCAAAAGGTGGAAATTTCTAAACATGCAGCTTATATAAAGTATATGTTAGTACTGGGGGCTACACAGCACATTTTTCTTCCTGCCAGTATATAAAGAAAATGTTCTGTAATAAACGTGGGTTATTTCAAGACTGCAGGTAATTTGTTTTAAATTGTCTTTGAAACATTTCTGAGACTGAACAACAAAACCAAATGTAACATCACAAATTAATTATTCATATATAGCAATAAGTTTACCAGTTAAATTTTTAGAGATGTTTATGTTTTCAACAAGTTTTGAAGATGATCAACAGCCTATTAGTTTTTTTATAGCTGCTTTAATGTCTTTTTGGAAATCTGCATTCACATTTATATGATGCATTACAATCATCATATTTATGTCACGCATTCCTGTCATAGTTATAAATGTTCTTCTGAAATTACTCAGAATATTTTTCTTGGGAAACCACTTTCAAAAGTCAGTGCCTGTTTCTAATTGTGGAAAAAAGGTCATATTTCCAATTAAAAAGATGTCTTTCTGTTTGTATATTCTGCATTTCATCTAATCTTCTAATTATCTATCGATGTGTGTGTAATAATTTATATGTTGATGATGCATGATTAAGGACAAAGAAATTCCAAAACCAAAAATGAAATAGTAGAAATAAAATTTATACCTTTTGCTGCATTGTCATCAGGAGGTTTCTGCAACAAAAGAAGTATATATAAATGAGAGCCACTTTCTGAACTAACAAAGACATATAAAAGTTTTAATACTTAATCTAAAAAAATCTGATATGTACACCACATGACTTCCTTGTATGGAATATTAAATTATACGCATTTTTTCTTGACACTGTGGCATTAAGTTCACTTAACAGAATTACATCTCATTTATTTTATAACTCAGAATGCACAAAAATTATGTATATGATCTGAAGAATTATCTAATCATTGTCACTCATTCTGTTCAAATACTATAATAAATCTAAAGCGATGTATAAAAGAAATTAAACAGAAAAAAAAAAATTTTTTTTCAGAGACGATTCAGTATTTCTCATTCGATTAATTCAGTTCTCACTTTGCAACAAAGCAAAAATACATAGAAACTCAAAATATCTATATTAAAAATTATGAAGTAAATCTTAAACACTTATTTCCTCAAATAAATTCTAGAATAGATTAAGCATGATTTAATTCTCAATAATAAAAGAAAACATAAGCTTTGTTGTTGCAAAACTTAGTTTCTGTAGATTGGCAACAAATCCACTATTCTCCGATGTTTCAAATGTAAAAAATATGGCTGCCGTGGGAAAAATTAGGCTTAGCCACACTTAAACAACTTTGAAATTGTTGATAATTCTACAAATCTTGCATGCAGATTTACTAAAGGCATAAAAACCTTAACCGGAAGATAAGAACAACATAATTCAATCATTTTTAAAGCAAAAAATGTATAATTTACCAACATATAAGAATAAAAAAAACTGAGCTTACTGAGCTGAGTAACACAGTGGATATATTTATATACTTTTTGGCACGGCCGATTCACATCTGCATGTTCTAGCAATTGTATATACAAAATTTCAATGTTCTGAGGCTACTCGTTTTTGAGATACGTACGTATCTACACACAGACAACACGAAAAAATCTCTTCAGAATCCATTTAAATCAGTTTTATAATATTTTTGGGGAAAATGAGTCCTTTATACTGCCCTATCGTTCAGATATCACGCAAAAACATCGTTAAATTGCATTCGATAATGGGTAAAATGGATATTTTCATTGAAATATGATACCCGAAATTTTTCGACATTACAATACTTCTTTTTTACTTTGTACAAGGAAGTAAAAATCAAATCAAAGTAATGTGTCGTTATAAGTCCGACTCCTACAGGCTGTAGTAAGTAATAGAAAAATTGCAAAATCGCAGCTGGAGTATTTATAGCTTGGAAATTCTTTGAGTTCTGGATTCCACAATGCAGATACCTGATGTAGAATGAAGAGGGATATATTTAAATTGAAATTAGGAATTTAAAAGATTATTACCAATTAACATAGTAATTTGTTCCAATTAGTTTAGCAATTTGGTAGTAATTTTCCTTCATCTTTTTATATCTTGCATATCCCCCCCTTCAACGAGAAAATGGCTCGGCGATGGAAAGCATTAAAGCAGTAGCATCAAAGCAATCAGCAAATGAAGAGGAACATAATTTTAAAAATATAAATCATAAAATTTTGGCCAAAAAATAATTATTTAAGTGATTGAAAAATATAAATTTTGATGGTATATTAAGAATCCAATTGTAGATTATCTAAAAAGATAATTTTTTAAAGTTCTGAAGAAATAGTATAAAGCAAATGTTTAAATTTGGAATCCGAAGTTTTCACGAAAATGTGTACAGTTCTTAACTTTGAGAATTATCTTTGAAACTCTCACAGAAACCAACTATTGGAATCATTGTAAATTCAAAATATTTGCACAACATATTCATGAAACTTTATCAGAATTAGTACTTATTATAAAACAAAACCAGTTTTTCTTATTGTAGAGCAATGTAATAATTAATATGCAGAAATGAACAAAATACATTACAAGATAATAATCAAGTAAACTTTGATGAAAAATGGGCAGGTCCTGTACAAGTGAATCAGTATAACTACTTGCTTATGGCTATACAATTGACATAAAAACCTCTGTTCTTTATACAAGCTTTAGCATAAGCACAAGTTCTTTATACAGCTTTTAGCACTGTGTGGAAAAAAAATCAAAGTTTCTATTTACTTTTATGGCCATAAAATTCTTTATATTACGTTTAAGATATACAAAATTAAAATTCAAGTGTAGACGAATAACTTGTATCCTCAAGTTATGTCTTAGGAATTTAGTAAACATAATTTGTCATTACCTTATTAATTAATAAATTTATTAATAATTATGTTAGAATATTTATTTATTAATAGTTTTTTTTTTAATGTGGGTAGTGTGGTGGCACTTTCTGCTGAAACTTTGGCCATTGGAATGTGACTGGTAAAACATCTAATACTCAGTCAAGGAACATGGATGACTCTCCTAACAAAAAAATAAAAAAGAAAATCTGAAAGGTTTCAGATTTTAAATTACGTCCAAAGGGGCATTTTTTTAACATTTAGTGTGTTACCTTTATTTATTAAATATCATGTTCTTCGCACCTAACCACAAAATTCAGTTCAAAAGCAATATCGCAAAATAGTTTTAAAATGAGCCTATCTTTAGGATTTCTGATACACAGTCTCAGGCGCTGGAGATAAAAATGTGTTTTCTGTACAACGTTGCCATTGCTCCCTTTGAAATGCTTAAGTTTGTTAATCAAAAATTCGTTAAAATTTTACAAAATATGAAATCGATAATAAAACAAATTTGAGCTTCCAGATGCCCATATTCGCAGTAGGATTACGTCATTCAAAATTTGATGGCTCTAGGTACTGTCGTTTTATCACAGTACGAGAAATACGCATACATTTATGCAGATTCTTTATTATTTAATTTCTTCATAATACAGGGCGATATTTGGTGGCAACAATTTGAAAAGTGAAACAGAATTCAGAGTGATTCGGCGCAAAATCGCAAAACGAAAACGGTAATCCTTCAGGGACAAAGCCCGTTTGGACTAATAATTCTAGATGTTAGGAATATTCCTATACGTTCCACAATTTTATGTATGCATTATATCTTAATAAAGGAAAAATAGGTAAGCGAAGAGACATGGCTTAATTAAGCATGAACAAGCATAGAAATAGAGTGTGCATAACACAGCTGGAATACTTAGCTCAGAAATTCTTTGAGTCCTGGACAGGGGCAAGAGTTTTTGCTATGCGGATGATTGCAGGTTAAGTGACCCAGAACAAAGGGGCGTTATTTAAATTGAAATCAGAAATTTAAAGGGCTTTTACCAATTTAGTAATTTGTTGATAATTTTCCTTCATATTTTTATAATTTACATATATGTGTGTGTGCGTGTCTAAGTTCGTGGCTAAGAATAATAACTGATAAATTATATTAATTTTTCTGCAAGCATCTGATTGGCCATCTCTATTGTATGAAACTACACTGCTGGCCACCGTAAATGCAACACCCTTTAGGAAGCATGCAAATAACATGAAATTTACAACATGCATTAGCGGAGGTGAGATATGCCAATGATTAGAATTTCAGTCCAGACGCACATCACGCGCGCCTGTGGCGCCACTTCAAAGCGCTATATAAGGCTTGGAGTTTTCGGCAATTGTGTTTTTCTTGTGGTTTTTTAAAAAAAACCATCAATTATGCGTCGTAGTAAACGGCGATCATCGTTTCATCAAGTATCCGAGTTCGACAGAGTGATAGGATAAGGATAGTGGCCTACCGAGAGTGTGGGTTATCTTTCAGGGAAATCGGTAGTCGTGTTGGACGAAACCAAACAACTGTTATACGGATATGTGACCGTTGGATGCAGGAGGGTACGACGGACCCACTTGTTCGATCGCATCTACCTCAGTGCACCACTTCACGTGATGACAGGAACATTGTGCGCATGGCAGCGACGAATCGCTCAGTCACATCACGAACCATAGCACAGCACATTCTGTCTATAACGCATCATCCAGTGTCTGCGCGTAACATTCGACGCCGTTTACAATAGAGTGGTCTGTCCGCAAGACGTCCATTGCTTCGTCTACCCTTGACGCAGAACCACAGACGTCTCCGCCGCCAATGCTGCGATGAAAGAAAGATGTGGACGGCAGAATGGAATGAAATTGTCTTTACTGACGAGTCACGCTTCTGTCTGCAACACCACAATGGTCGGATTCGAGTCTGGAGAGAGGATGCTGAACAGCTGCGTTATGCACCGCCACACTGGTCCTGCACCGGGTATTATGGTATGGCGCGGTATTGCATATCACTCTCGCACTCCTCTAGTACGCATTGCCGGTACTTTAAACAGCCAGCGCTACCAGCCAGTTGTCCTCCCTTACCTTCAGGGCTTGCCCACAGCCATATTTCAACAGGATAATGCGCGGCCACACGTGGCACGCATTGTTCAAGTGTTCTTCGTCAATCGCCAGATTGAATTGCTTCCCTGGCCGGCTCGCTCTCCAGATCTTTCGCCGATAGAAAACATGTGGTCCATGGTTGCTGAACGATTGACCCGGATTACATCCGAATGCCACACCAGATCAACTTTGGTAACGTGTGGAAGCTGCTTGGTCTGCTGTACACCAAGAACACATCCAAAGTCTCTTTGAATCAATGCCGAGGCGTGTGGCAGCGGTGATCACCAACAATGGCGGTTACTCTGGCTACTGATTCTGGAAGAAACCACATTTCACAGAAGTCTATAAATTTAATCGTTTGATACTTGGTCAACAGGTTATCTACTAAATAAATTTTGTTGTGATATCTCTTGTCTTTCTTGGTGTTGCAATTTGGGTGGCCAGCAGTGTACTTTGACAGTCAATTCGTGTACTATGAAGGCAAAAATCTAATAGTCTTCTATCGAACATTACTTACATATTGCTAAATTACAGGCTAAGAGTGCCAAATGTTTCCTTTGCTGCTGTCCGATTTGGAAGATCTTAATAAAATAACAAATATTTTTGAATTAATTTAAAATGACGTGTTGAGCATAGACGTCTAATATATGCTAGCCAAATGCGCCTATATGCTCCATCAGTAATGTCGATCAGTTTGTAGAGGCAGGAGATGTGAAAAATAATCAATGTCCTCGCCGGAACTCGAACCACGGACTTCTAGAATACGCGTCGAGCGTGCTGACCAGTACACCAGGAAGGCATGCGAAGAAGGCTGGAGAAATACCTTATAAGCTGTACAAAAAAGTATACTGTGGACTTCCGTTTATTGACGAATTATGCTTATTCAAATTATTACTAGCCATACTTTAGATCAAGGTATAATGCCGTAGGCTAGAGGAATAACATCTGAATGCTGTACTTGCTTTTCAATAATATAATTTGACACTGTCTTGGTAAAGGTTAAAAAGTGTGGCTGGCTGTCTTCAACCCTTCTTACTTTTAAATTAATTTTGAATAGTAGCCCACTGAGAGTCTTCATCACAGAGTTCTTTTGTTTAAAATGTTCTTAACTCAGCATTCTTTTACTTAAAAAAATTGAAGTGGGCTACTATTCAGATTCTCATCACTTAGTGAAAATGCATTTTTAATCAGGAAATTAAAATTTTATTTTTAATTTTTTTGCGTGCGTACGCGTTCGTATGTATTGAATGCACAAGTCGTTAAAAAGTTAACAAAAATTTATTCTTTCCACAAGAAATAAAATCAAAATGCTGAAATATTTCTTTAGAGATATTAGTACAATATCATAATATCTCAAACTTTAAACAGAATTCACTTTAAAACAGATAAATTAATTCTATATCACAGCGAATTCACTACAATCACAGCATTAAGTAAACAAACAGTTCGCTTAAAACAGCTACAACTACAACTGAGATGAGGTGTTTAAATTCGGCTTTTTAATTATCACTAGAACAGTCTCGATTTTTCTGGATGGCAACAGTAATTACAAGATATTTATATTAAATGCACGCGTTCTTTTATTTTTATTTTTCCGACGTAGCTTTCTCTTCAAAAATCGTCTGCGTTGCACGGAAAAATAAAGCAATTTTAATTACAATTCTAAATCAATAGCCAAATAATTATGAAATCCGTAACACTTCATTGAATTGTTTGGAAAAGTGTCATGATGGGATAGAAATGATGATTCTGACTGATGTGCTACTTAAGTAATATGACTATTCAGGAACATATCTCTTTTTATAGTAGCTTAGAATCTAAACCCCCTCCCCTAGAAAGTGAAATTCCTTAGACTGGAATAGCATGTTTTCATAATTACAGTTATCATTCTCACTACAGGTAGTTACAATTTTTGCTTCGAGTCTCTTTATTTTAATAGACCGTGTTTAATTTAATGGACACTAGTTTATTTTAATTATTAGCCCGAAAGGCTATTCATTTCAAAACTGCATTTTGTGTCGTTTCACTTTCTACACTTTTCAAATTGTGGTGTTGCTATGAAAATGAAACAACAAAAGAAGATGAAATGCTATGTTGCTATGGAAACACCGCACGAACTTTCAGTTTTAGATTTGTGATACTGCGATTGAATTGAATTTTTTGTGGTTTAAGTGCGAAGAACATTATATTTAATAAATAAAGGTAACACACAAAATGTTAAATAAACGCCCTTATAAGAGTGATATAAAATGTCAAAGCTTTTAGATTTTATTTATTTATTTTGACCACACAAGAAGATCTGATCAGTGTCAAGTGAATAAGACTGCTGAGTACTGAGAGTTCGTTGAGCGTTCAGTTTCTGGCGAAAAACCTAGCTGCATGGGGTTTTCATTGCAGAGCGAATTTGAAACAACTTCTCTTAAGTAAGGCTGATAGCATTCTTCCTAAGTTTTACTTCTCCTAGCCTTGCTACTTTGTTAACTTTTAATCATCAGGAAAGACTGAGTGTGGTGCTAATTAGGCGTGTTAAAAATTCGTTAAAATTTTACGAAATGTGAAATAGACTGCCGAGAACATTTCATTCTTTCCAAACAACAACCAATTCGTAAATAACTTTTTTGTTGCCAAACCAGGAAACGAAAACTTTAAACACTTTAGTATGAATCTCTGTACTCACTTAACATTGAATTTAAATTATGACGTCATACGTATTAAATTCAATGTTGTATAACAATATTTTCTTATATCAGTAAAAGAATTAACGTTGCAATAACATACCGTATCAATTATCCTAACCCGAAACAAAAAAGTTGCCAACAGCAGCTCTTTATTCAAAATGCTGAGATTAACGAAAAATTTTCGACATATAATGAAGTCGCATGCAATCGCGTGCTTTCTTGAACGTCAGAATATGGCATTATGTAATAATAATATATTTAATATTTGGCAATGCTCTTCTTATTTCATATTTTGTAAAACTTACATATTTTTTATTAAAAAATTCCACGATTTGAAAGCAAGCAGTGGCAACAGTTATCGAAATAAAACAAATTTTTATTTTCAGGGCCTTAGCCACCAGTCGGGAAAATGAGTACAAAAATTAGCGTTTTCAGAGTTCTTAATTAATATCTCGGCTGATTAAAGTCGTACGAAGATGAGAATCGTCGAAATGGTTTCCCACGAATTATTGAAATCGGGGGGAAGGGTATCTTTCGCGAAACTCACCCCCCGTTCCGGAGGAGACGATGTTACAGACGTGCATAGATTTTATTAATATAGATTAATATATCTTGCATACTTTCGTAGTTTGAGTTAATACTGACTTAAGTTATGCATTATATAAAAAAGTGATTTCAAAACAAAAAATTGTTTTGTTTACAACCATTACTTTAAAAATATAAAGAGAACTATGCTAATAATATGAGAAAAATCTAATTGAATACTTTAGTCAAAAATAATAATTTGACAACAACTATGAATAAATATCTCAAGTAAATATGTCTCAAAAATTGTTCCGCATTTGCCGCTAATGTGTCTGTTAATGTGCTCTTCAAAACTAATCGCATACAACCGTGTATTACGGTTTACGAACCGCTACATTGGTCTGTTTACCATACAGAATAAGTTTCGAAGAAGAAAAAAAAATTCTCGAAATTTAACGTATGTTCCGCAAGTCATCAATTACAATTACTTTCCGAGAAAGTTTTGACAGCCGATTTTACAGAAGGTTTCATTATTATAGAAGACTTTTCTAATTAAAAGTTTAAAATTATCACTAATGTCTTGATGAATTGCTCTATAATGATGTATAAAATATAATTCATTTTCTGAGAAAAACTTCAATAAATTATAATAAATTTGTTATAGAGATGAGGATCTTAAGAGATTTCTTTGTATTTTGTTTTGCATATTTTTGCGATTTTTGTTAGGTGCTTTGAGTTTCTTCTTATCGTAATGTTTTGAAAGCTGCCTTCTCCATACCATAATGTTTTCATATCGATGTTTTAAAACTGTTTTTAATCTTCTTACCTATGAAGGTTATTTTTCATGGCAATGTTTTCGCTTTTAGCCTAAAGAAGAAAAAGGAACAGTAACGGCTTAAAACAATGATTATGTGATTTAATAAAAGAAATCAAATCTGAAAGAATTTTTATTGTAACATCGCACCAGAGAGTTTGTAAATAAATAATTTTATGCTGTCGCTGAGCTCCCAGTTTACCAGTTTGCTCTTCGACTCACTCTTGCTAACGCAACATTTTTTTTTTTTTTTGTCTATATATGTATAAATAGTGTATATTTGACACATAATTAGATCCAAAATACCTATAAAATGAGTCATAGGCTGGAAGTTTCGAGGTTTTTATAGGTCTAACTCACCTAAACAATGTAAATAACACATAAACAATGTAAATGTGGGCAAATCCTCAAAAAACTTGTGAAGTCTCATTCTCCTCACCCCTCCCCTCCAAAAAAGCTGGAAATAAAGAAAAAAGTCTTAAAATTTTCATTAAATCTTTGCAGTACCTATCATATTGTTGCGAGCGTACGGATTCGTTATGGACTGAATGCACAAGTCGTTAAAAAGTTAACAAAAATTAATTCTTTCCACAAGAAATAAATCAAAATGCTGAAATATTTCTTCAGAGATATTCTCACAATATCACGATATCTCAAACGTTTAGCAAAACTCAATTCAAAACAGATAAAATAATTCTATCTCACAGCGAAATCGCTACAGCATTAAGTAAACAAACAGCAGTTCGCTTCAAGCAGCTACAACTACAACTATAACTGAGATGAGGGGTTTCAATTCGGCTTTTATAAGCTTTTTAATTATCATTAGAACAATCTCGATTTTTCTCGATTTTTCTGAATGGCAACAGTAATAACGAGATATTTATTTATTAAACATTAAATGCACGCGCTTTTTTATTTTTAATTTTTCGACGTAGCTTTCTCTTCAAAAATCGTCTGTGTTGCACGGGAAAATAAAGCAATTTTAATTATAATTCTAAATAAATAGCCAAATAAATGTGAAATCCGTAACAATATACATGCATAATGAAAAGAAAAAATAAAAAAGTAAAAATATGAAAAAAAAAATCTGAAAGGATTCAGATTTTAGATTACGTCCAAAGGGATCTTGCTTAATAATATGAAAACTTGCCGAACGAAACAAACATTAAACTAAACCTAATACGTACACAAAAACAAACCCAATATAATTCCAATAGGCAACCCAATACAATTCCATTAATCCATCCAGTACAGACCCGATAACCAACATAATACAATTCCAAAAACTCCAATAGCCAACCCAATGTAATTTCAATTATCAACAAAGAAACATTAGCACTAAATTGAAAAGTGAATCGGACATTTTTGTGAAACGACGCAAAACGCCCAAACGAAAGTAATAGTCCTTCGGGACTACATCCCTATGGACTAAAAACAGTTTATGAAATATTAACATTATGTGTTAAAAACTTAACTGGCCGAAAATAGAAAAATATCTCTAGTTTGTGATTTTGAGGGGAGATAGCAAAGAATTGACCAGTTTTTTCGTATAACCTTTCAGTTTTGTGTTTCCGGTAGATATAAATTGTAATTTTAAAAGCAAAATTTACTTATTTTATTATAGAATTTTATTACAAATTAAACAAAGGTAAAAATCTGAATACTTTTCTATACTTCAAAAACCCACTAATGCAAAAATTTAAGGCCTTGGAAAGAGGAAGTATGATACTTCTGACCGAAATTAACTCATGGCTATAAATAATTTACAAATTCACACGCTATCATGCTGTTCTTTTGGCTCTAATTGCATGCACGTGTAATTGCAAGATGTCTTGATTTAATGTTCTAGTATCGTAAAGCTTTTTTGGTTTTTCCTTCCGGGGCGAAAATTAAGTGTCCTGAAGGAAACCGAGTGAATGGCCTTGAGCTTTATTTAGAGTCATAGCAAAAGCAAGTCATATTCGGTTTTACAGTCACTAAAAATTCGAAAGGCATGTCAGTAGCTATTGTGAGAATATTTTGAATATCCTTGTCCTTTGGCATTACCAATTGATACTGGATTTTATTGTCAAATGGCTAGAGCTTTCCTGTCATTAGATCGATAAATGAGTTGCATCATCAACTTGAATTTTGTGATTTAACCGAATAAAATGACGCTTATTCTCGACTTTTAGCATGTGTGCCAGCAAAAAATTGATAGAAAAGCTGATAAATTTTATAATGTATTTAAATTCCACAGCATATAGCTTTTATCTGTCATTATTACCAGTGCTAAAATCTGTTTGCTTACATTAAAATGATACTTACCATTACGTTTCTAAAAATATTTATGGCTACTAAAAGGTATGGTTTATTTGTTTTTGAAATGTATTTGAAAAGTTTAGAAGGAAAATGACTCAGATTTTGCGTAACATATGGAGAAAGCAGAGAAAAATATATTACATGACTGGAATAAGTTTTCTTTTTTCTTTTTCGTATTCTTGTTGCTTTAAACTTTTAGTTGATAAATACATTGCGTGTTTCGATCTTCAACGAAAAATGCCAACTCTACCTTCCTTTTTTTGTGTTTATAAAGCCGTTATGTTTGTGATTTAACTCTGAAATTTTCACTGGTCAGCAAAATAGTTCTCTTATCAACTAAAAACGTTTATTTATTTATCAAATGTATAGCCATTGATCATCAGGTCATTAGGTTACGAGCTCTCCAATACTTCTTTACAATACAGTCCAAACTCTTAAGTGCAGAGCACACGTCCAGATGAGCAGCGTCCACGACTTGTTCAGAATCACACAAAGCACATAAAGATGAGGCAGTCAGATTACAACGAACACAAATGAGCACCAAGGCATTCATATCCAGTTCAATAGTCTAAACTCAGCTACAGCAGTAGCACGAGGAGAGTCAGAGACACAGTCGGCTTTTAATAGCACCCTCCATGACCTATTTTCAGTAGCACTAACAGCAGCATTACGAAAGGATTTTTTATAAATCCTATTGATTTCAAGTTTAACAGAGTGAAGAGATAGGTCTTTGGGAAGACCTTTGAAATATTCGTACCATTTTTTGCCAAAAGGTCCGCCATCTCATTTCCCCAAAGGTCACAATGGGATGGCACCCACTGGAAAGTAACCTTTGTCTGAATTCTGCTCAACAGCTCCCTGCAGTTCTGGACACGAGCACTTTGTTTTCCTAGGTTACTTGCTAAAGCCTGAAGGGCAGAACTTGCGTCCGATAAAATTACAGCCTTATCAAGAGGAAAGTGACGGGTAGAAAGCTGTTGAACAGCTAAATGGATGGCCTCGACTTCACCGTCAAAATGGGCTGTACGAGAGCGAACATGTAGGTAAAAGGAAAACAGATCACAGAAGATGCCAGCACCAGCGCCTTGAGTGAAATCCAAAAGGGAACCATCAGTGTAAATATGAAGCCAGTCACCAGGAGGATAGGAGTATTAATGGTTTCCAAAGCGATGGAACGAAGCATAGGTGAATAGGTCGTATTTTCTCTTATTCAAAGTTAAGTCCGATCTGACATCGAGAACCATAAACTCCAGTGGATTTATATGAGTTAACAATTCATAGGCCTTGTCGTTAATGGCATTGTATTCAGCGTTCTCCTGGACGCATTGAATGAAGCTCTTCTGAGTCTTTAGATTACGTACTAAAAACATACATAAGCGTTTTGCATGCATTGTCGGTTGTAATTTTTCGTGCTGTGGAGCGTCAATACATAGATCATCATGAATATTTTGGTGCTGATGTCCTCCATCCAACTGTCCACGGTATTCTCGCAGCAGTTGACCTACCACTCGTGAACCATAATCCAGTCCAGAGAAACTGATAAAGTTATTGTACTAAACTACACGTAAAGCAGTAAGTAGTATATGAATAAATACAGAGAAATTATGTGTTTTTGTTGTTGCGACTTATTTCACTTGTCTGACCTCATCATAAAAAGCCCAAAGAATACAAGATTACGCCTGTCGTTGGAAAGAGCCCTGGGCTCCATTTAGATGACAGTACGATTTTGCTCACTTCCAACCCAATTTTAAGGACAGCACTTCGGGGGGGGGGAATCCGAGGATTTCCTACTCCTCTTATCCTACCACGAACCACACGAGAGGACTTTCGGCTTGCCATAAATTTAGATGTTCCCATGCTGCAAATTTGGTATACATTTACAAACATTCATGTCTTCTCTGGGATTCGAACCCGGGCTCTTCGGTACGGTAGTCAGAGTAACTAATCACTTTCCCGTTTGGGCGGCGAAATTATATGTACTTACTTTTATTAGATTGCTAGATTATCATATTACTAATTTATAGGCTATTACCAGAAAAATGGACCAATTTGGTCCCGAAAAGAACCTGTCATATCCGTCGATGGTTATCACTGTACTTTAAGCACAAAAAAGCAGTTCAAGTGATTGGCATCTTTTAGTTGAAATTGTCCTATTTCTCATTTGTCAGTAGTCATCATTTGTACTTTAATCAGATACAAAACAAAGTTGACAGCCGTCCCTACTTTTCATTCACACAAACACTATCCTGATGTTTCTCAACATAGCCAGAAATTTGTCCCAGTGTTGACAGATTGTTCTCTCAGTTAAGCAAGGTGACGAAACAGCATCGCGGATGTTTGCTCCTCATATTCCGTACAATTTTGTTGTTGTTGTTGTTTACGACAACCTTGTAGGCATTCTATCGCATGAGTGTTGGTACCCCTAACAGAATCAACTAAATTCGTGTAATGATTTACCATCAGACCGGCATATTCATGTTTGTCTAAATTCCTGTAAGCTGGCCAGTTATCACCACGTAATCATAAGCAAACACAGGGTTGGTCGCCTATTATCATCGATACCTTCTGGTAGGTTACTTTTAGAGAAAATACTAATAATTAAATTGCGTGACCGCACACGCTTTAAATAACATTACTTATGGCTCGCTGTTAATTACTCCCTAAGTCATTCACTAATGATTTTAGCTTCCAACAAACTGTGTGGATGATTCGTATATCATGTAATTCATATTTGAATGGAGAGACGTTTATGGGGGGAAAGTGCCAGGGTAGCCTTATTACATGTTATGCAGTATGCTTAGTTATTATTATATATCTATATTCTTGAATCGAATAACTAACATGAAATAATTACTTTAGAAATTCCTTGTAGGGATTAATTAATGTGAGAAGCAAAAATTCATTAAAAGTACACAGTATTTAAAAACCTAACACAGTATAAAAAAATTTCGAGTATCATATTTCATCGAAAATATTCATTTTGATCTCCTTCGAATCCATTTAAACAGTATTTTTGCGTGACATCTAGACTTACGGACAGACTAAAGGACTCTTTTTTTAAAACTGGTTGTAAAATGGATTCAGTAGAGATTTTTTTCGTAAACGTACGTACAGTAGAATGTGATTTACAATCAAATGCGGAAAGGAGGGAGAAAATACTTTATGCGGTGTAACCTCTATTACTCGGGCCTCAAGCACATATCGTCTCTGTTAACCAAGTCAGCAATCAATTTAAAATGGGGAGTGTATAAGGTATTTTATCCCTCCTCTGTGCATGCTTTCGTGGTGCAACTGGAAGCACGCTTGACGCGTATTCGGGAGGTCTGGGAGGTTAATCTAATGACTCTACAAATGATATGCGTCCGCTGACATAAAAATTTTGAAACCAATCTTCTTAGGTTGAATTAAATAACTCCCTGTATTTCTTAATTTTTCAAATTTGTGGTCTTCCCATTGAATTACACTTTTCACAGTCATTTTATGCAGAATTCAAGACCATGAAAGATAATGTTTTGCAAACCCTTCATTTTTACTGTTGACGTGATATTTTACACTTCCTCACCTGAAGAGAAGCGTTTTATGGGTAATTGATGCCTTTTCTAATGTTAAGAATCCCAGAAGTCACATGTCACTAACTCTAGGCTATATGCCGGGTATTGCAATGTTGATAGATGGTTTCAAGCAGTTCTGCCAATGTCATAGCAGCAGTATGCAAACGGGGATAGTCTTGAGGGAAAAAATCCTGTGTCTTGAGCCAATTCGGTCTTTTCCTCCTCATGACTTTCACACAGACATTTTTAAGACATTTACATAGTTGTTACTGTCAACTGTCTGCCTATGGGTGTGTCATGTTAATATCCGTAACCACGGTGGATAACCTTCCAGAATGTGCTCTATCGATCGCGTGTCATTGTCCTGTATTATGTTTAAAGAAATTAAATAACGAAGAATCTGCATAAATGTATGTATGTTGTGATAAAACATTTGATAAACCGCATTGTGATGAAACAACGGTACCTAGAGCCATCGAATTTTGAATAACGTAATCCTCCTGCGAATATGGGCATCTGGAAGACTAAATTTGGAATTTGTTTTATTGTCGATTTCATATTTTGTAAAACTTTAATGAATTTTAAACTAACAAACTCAAGGATTTCAAAGCGAGAGGACAACGTTGTACAGAAAAACCATCTTTATCTCAAGCGCGTGACACTGTGTCGGAAATTCTAAAGATATGCTCATTTTAAAATTATTTTGCGATATTGCTCTTGAACTGAATTTGATAGTTTAGGTGCGAAAAACATGATATTTAATAAATAAAGATAACACAAAACATGTTAAAAAAAACGCCCCTTTAAACGTAATTTAAAATCTGAAACCTTTCAGATTTTTTTTTCAAATTTTATTTTTTGCTTTTTCTTTAATTTTTTTAAATTTGTTAATGGTAAAACTCTTTGTTTAGGTGTTACAATGCAATTCTTTTTTTGTAATTTTTTTGCCTATTTTTTATTATCATCCAATTCGTTAACTCTAAAATCCTTCTGCTATGCTATGAAAAGCTCTGAAATCAACCTGTACTCGTGCTTATGTCCAGGTTCTTTTTTTATTAGCATGGTGAACGCTCTACCTAAGCAAATTTTTTTAAGAACTTTTTCTTAGTGATTACTAATACTTCCATCTAACGAAGGTTTAAAAAAACAAGGTATCATCTATCGAAATTGGAGAAGTTTTTTCTGTCTTTTCCGTTCCCGGCGCTCCTACGTAGGGATAATTTCGTTCGCGGAAATGAAACAACATTAAGTTACGTACTGCCATTTTCTTTTCTTTCTTCTGTAAAGGCCGAATTCTTGCTTCATGTCAGTTTAAGGATTTCTCAGCGTATAATATTTTCACGCTTTGAAAGGCATTCCAAAATGTGTATTTTTGATTCTAGCGAAGTTAAATATTTTTTTAAGGAGGGATTTTAACTTTCGTTTTACATAATTCAGCCCTGCAATTTAGTTCTTAAAAACCGATATCACTCCATAGTCTTTAATCTAGTCTAAAAAAATATATATAAATATATATAAATATATATTATAAATTACGTGCAAAAAATAAAAAATAAATCAATAGGTGCAAGAATCATTAATAATGTTACGGATTTCTTATTTATTTGGTTGTTTATTTAGAATTGTAATTAAAATTGCTTTATTTTCCCGTGCAACGCAGACGATTTTTGAAGAGAAAGCTACGTCGGAAAAATAAAAGGAAAAGAGCGCTTGCATTTAATATTTAATAAATAAATATCTCGTAATTACTGTTGCCATCCAGAAAAATCTAGAAAAATCGTGATTGTTCTAGTGATAATTAAAAAGCTTATAAAAGCCAAATTGAAACACCTCATCTCAGTTTTTGTAGTTGTAGCTATTTAAAGCGAACTGCTGTTTGTTTACTTAATGCTGTTATTGATTGTGGCGATTTCGCTGTGAGATAGAATTAGTTTATTTGTTTTAAAGTGAATTCTGTTTAACGTTTGAGATATTGTAAGAATATCTCTGAAGAAATATTTCAGCATTTTGATTTATTTCTTGTGGAAAGAATAAATTTTTGTTAACTTTTTAACAATTTGTGCATTTAATCCATAACGAACCCGTACGAACGCAACAATAATATAACCGTTATTAGAGCAAGATTGTTTGATAGAAAACCATATGCTATACGGATTTATGGAACAGAGAGTATACTAAATATATCCGACTTATTTTCCAAGATTGAACGGAGTGTTAATCGAACATCATGGTGTCATATACCTACTTTTCACGAAGCGATGTTGATTTGTTTGTATTGCCTAATTACATTTATGGATATAGGGTCATTTGAATGATGACTTTTGGTGTTATGGATTTCTTATGCTACATCTGCATTATTATCTCTTAAGTGATAAAGAAATCTATGTGAGTATGCTAGTTCATCCACGATGTAAGGAAAAGTATAAGTACAATATTAGGCTAAATTTGAATCCAAACATCCGCTTTAAAATTTCATCTTACAATCTATCGCCAGAAATTTCTAGCCATGCAGGTGTATTCTTTTCACTGAAATATAGACCATTTCATATAAAAATACAAGGATTAAATATCAAGATTCAAAGTTTTGATGAAAAAATATTTGTTTTCGGGTTCATTTTTCAAAGAAACTTTCCGGGGTGGGCAAAAAAACTGTTCTGTGTATGTTGTTTTACAATAATATAATATGTATATTTCATTTTTTTTAAAAACTTATCTTAACATTTCTCAGCACGATATGATATTATATAAAGTAGGGTCTGAAAACTATCTGAAATACTTCGTCGTATTTCAGACAGTTTTCAGAAAAAAAAATCTAATTTTCCAACTGAATGAAAATAACACCAATAATTTACAAAGTAATCAGCCACCACCCAGACTGTATAATGGTTAGGGAACCCTACAGCGATACAGAAGGGCTCGGGTTCGAATCTCGGAGAAGGCATGGCTGTTTGTAAATGTACAGTGTCTTTGCGGCATGGGGCACTCTAAATACATTGCTAGCCGAAAGTCCTCTCGAGAGTGGTACGGGAAGAGGGGTGAGACAATAACTTATTGTTCTGGTGGTACTGTCAGGCAAGTGAGATAAGTCAGGACACAGCAAAAAAGTCATAAAAATTCTAGAAACTCGTTTTAGGGAATTTTATCTTCTGAATACAACGAATTTTCAGTCATGTCTAAGTAGTGTAATTTCAGAAACGTTTGAGAGTCATTTGTCTTAAGTTATAATCCTTTCATATAATAGTTCCCTTTCACGCCGTTGCAGCAAACGACAACAGGTCATTAAGCATAGTAGTGTATAGCAGCTAAAGGTTATATACCACCACAAAGGTTATGCTAGATATTCAAAGAGATCTTCCGTCTTCCCTTACTTATTGCATTTAAGCAGTTACGTACCACTCCCTCAATCGCTAGAAGCTATTTCTTTACATAATAAGATTAGGTTGATCTTAGCTAAGTCTATCAAAATATCATCATGAATGACAGTTGACCTTGATTGATTTCAAGTATTTCATTTCCTCAGCGAAACTTCCAAAACGAAACTGTGGTTTTGTACTTGATATTTCACCCGGAACCCATGTGTCGAGCATGCATTGAGGAGCGTTGAAAAAGGAAACCTTCTTCGATTTTAACTCAACGCAAAACAATTTAAAGATTTTTTCAATAACTGCTATCTCTTATTTCAAAATTAAAATATTAGGAAGACAAATGTCTTAAATTTGTATTGGATAGGAATCATCTATTTGCATATATCATTGACATAAGAAACAAATACTAATCAAGCAATGGAATGTGGAAATGAGATAGTGTTTTTTAAATGACCTAATATTTCTGAATTAATGTGTAGCAATAAAACGCTTGCAGCAGATTCGATTCTTATATTACGAATATTTATATTTATTAATTATGACGTAAACGTTCTTATAAGAGTGTTTTAAGTAAGTAAATTTTTTTTTAATATGTCATTAGAAACTAACAATGTCTAATCTTACAGTCAGTATAACACACAGTCAGTCTGAAGGAAAAGTATACCCAAAAGTTTTTTAAACCAAACCGCGTGCACAGGTGCAAGTGCAAATACAGTATACTACATAAACGTCCACGGTACACATGCATTAACAAAAAAAGGATTATGTGATTTAAGCTGGGTTTACTTTTGTTTGGTCCACCCTGTGCAGATAAACTTCTTAATCCAGTTTGTTTTAGTTAAATGCACTAAAATGTTTAAAAAAAAAAAGTATTTAGCTATTAGGATATTTATGGTCATGTGGGGGCTAAAAACGCAATCGTGTGTGCTCATATGCGAATTTTATGACGACATTAATAGAATTTCAAGGAAAAATGCTAGAGCAGAAATTATACGTACAAGAATGAATATATTCAATTCATTCAGAAATTTGTTTTGACTATTATTTTAGTTTAAAATTTCGCGCGTCCACTATTTTATTTTCAGTGCAATTTAATCAAAAGTATAGTACCTATAAAATTATTTTTTTACTTTTTTGAGAGTATAATTTAAGAAGATTTTATACATATATATTTCATTTTAAACTTTTTAACCTACAGAAAGCAAAAAATATAACAAACAAAAAACGCACCACGTCTTTTTAAATATAGCAAAATTATTCTCTTTTATCAGCATAGAAACGAAATACGTCTGGTGACAGTTTTCGTTCCCTTCAAGGTCCTTCGACCTATCTGATGGTGTATATTTGTATTCAAGCCAATTAAATTTCTGTTTGAAATCTAATAAAATCATCAGTTAAAATCGCGGGGCACTAAAAATGAACGACTGAATTGTTTTGATTTAAAAACTCATCATTGTTATCAAATGCACAAAAATTAAGCAATTTTTTAACAAACAAGTAATACAAAAAAAAATTTTTAAGTCAATTCCTACTTAGATCAACAGAGAAAAATTTTAAAAATACATAAAAAAATTAATTAAATTTTTTTAAATATTTTTCGTATTAATATTTTTAAATATTTTTTTCATATTAAAAATTTTAAAAAAGTTTAATATGTAAAAAAACTGTATTAACATTAAGTGTCATCCACTACAAGTTTAAAAAAATGTATTTGAACTCGAGTGGATAAATAAAAAGTATTTTATGAACGACTGAAAATTTGAACAAGATATAGGGACAGTGTGAGTTAATAGTAGGAATTTAATAATATTTGAAAGTTAAAAATACTTTTCTGAAAAAAATTTCTAAACCTCTCTGTTTGGAAGATTATATTTTGACATATCCTTTAGTAAAAGGAGAAACATCCTGCGAAGATTAGATTGATTATTTAAAAAGCCATGTTAGAAAAGAAAAATTCAACACTGAATAAAAAGTATTCTTTATCGAATTTTGAAAGCAAATTCTTGTGTGATATTTTATTTTCATCGCAAGGCCGTACATCTATCTGATCATATCAAAACTCGAGGTGACAGAAGGTATTCAAATATTAATTTTATGATTTGAGCCAAGAAGAGAAATCAAGTCAAATATTTTTTTTTAATTTACATATATCATGTAAAAGTATATAGCCAAAGCTGACGATAATCTGCTCCCCCCTTTTTTTGGGGGGGGTACTTATGATTTAGCTTAACCACTTATCTATCTTTGACAGGAAAAAAAAAGAATGATGACTGGTAATTTCAAAAAATTATTTATTACAAACAAAGACTGAATGCATTTTTAATCTCTAATTAGATATTTAACTCGGAAATCAATATAAAAATATTTACTACAGAAGTTTCGTTTCTTTCGTCCTAGTGGAAATTTCTGAACATCGCGCTAAAGATTCAAAGCAATTTTCTCCTTTCGCGACTGCGCAGGAAGCTGTTCTTTTCCTGCAAAAATTTCATGTCAGTTTCCCTCGCACAGCCCACCAACAGCCGAGCGGTAAAGTTGGTGAACACTGATAGTTCAGGTCACGGTTCGAAACCCGGCGAACGAGCTGGCTGAACTCATGTTTTCTCCTTGTATAACATGTATACGAGCCAGTTCCCCTTAGAAAGTGCTCTACCCGGGCATCCATCTCCCTTAGGAAGAGAGCTCTGGAACATTTTGTCATAATAAAATAAAACCAAACTAAATATTCGATTGCAGGCAAATCCTATAAGCGCGCATATTTTAAAATTATAAAAAATATCACTACTTGCCTGTAAAAATCGTTAGAACATTGAATACAACAAAAAGAACGCATTATGAAATGGCGACATTTCCCATTAAACTGAAAACTTGTATTCGCATGGTTGGCAGGGTTTGGCGAATTCTGAACATTTGGCGGTTTTTACTACGGTGGTTGCCACTATACGTAAGTAATTTTTTTTTCAAAATTAAATATTATCTATTTTAACCATAATTTGATGACATTATAATCAAAACATGGAACATAATATTTTAATTATTAAGAATATTTATTTTCAATATTTCAATTTGGAATTAAATTTTAAGTCCAGAAACAAAATCTTATATGTTATCAGATTTAGAAACCACATGTATGTTAAAAAAACTTTCCAATTTTTTAAGTTTTCTACACCAATTTGTAGTTTGTCTTCATGTTATGAACCTAGTTGGTTAGTGTGTTAATTAACAGTAAATTACACGACGGTTATCTGCGTAAGGGAAGCAATGCCTTCACGAATGTTTTCCCGAGAGAAATTCGTTTGCATTCATTATACATTCACTATAAAGCCCAAAATTCTGGCATTGATGTACAGTAATTAGTGAATCAATTAGCTAATGATTTTTCGTTGAGTTGAAACTTTCGTAATTAAAATGATTTTCTTCCATCCTTCTATTCTATTATAAATTTCTTCTCCTGTAATAAATTTCTTGCCATCTCTGATGTAATTATTAAAGATGTTAATAATACAGGTGTGCCGCCCAACCAGGATAGTGGTTAGTGGCTGTGACTGTAGTACCGAAGGTCCTGGAGAAGGCATGGATGTTTGCAAATGTATAATGTCAGTGTGGCATGGGGGTACTCTAAAAATGCGGTGAGCCGAAAGTCCTCTCGAGAGGTTAGTGGTAGGAGAGAGGGGGAGAGATCCTGGGATCCATCCCTCCGGGATGCTCTCCATCAAAATTGGGGGGTGGGGTGGGGGTGGCGGAACTGAGCAAGGTCGTACTGTCTCCTGTAAGGTGCTCAAGCTAGTTGCCAATCGCAGGAGCAAACTTGCAGTGCTTGCCATGAGGAATTTCGTGGGCTTGTTCTAATGTTGCTGTCAGACAAGACAGACAGGTCACAACATACATAAGTCATATAGGTGTTGATGTTATCTTCTCTTGGGTACGTTTTGAGGGGGGCTGCACTGACAGTCTAAGAAATCAAAGGGCTGATTGGTTGGCAAAACAAGCTAAAAACATCACAATGACACTGCCAAGTCATTCTTCAAAAACAATGTTGGAGGAAAGCAGTTCTCGAGTGAAATGAATTATACAGAAATCCTTTTACTGCTTCTCTAAATTATTCTTTCTTCTGTTTCTTGCAGATTCTTATTTTGCAATTTTGAAATTACTAAATTTCAAATTGGGAACTAATATGAACTTATACCTGAAGAGATTTGGGCTATCTCGCACGGACATGTGTTTCTGTAGTTTTGGGGAAGTGCAAAAGATCAAATATTTGTTGTTCTACTGTTCAAAACTTCCGGAAGGAAAAAAGAGAACTCGTTTCTCAGTCAAATTCTTTAAAATTAAGATTCCTCTTCCCTCTCTTTTAGGTTTTTGAAGATAAAATGGCATTCTCTTTTTTTCTCTATATTTATTTCTTACATTTCATCTGTGAATTTGTAACTTAATTTTGTTGTTGCATTTCTTTTTTCTTTGCTTACCTTGTACAGACATTAGGATTTTGGGAGCGGGGAGGGGAAGCTGAAGAATGAAAAATGAGCAACACCTTCGCCGGGAATCGAACCACGGATCTCTCGGTTACGCGTCGAGCGTACTGACTACTACACCACGAAGGCATGCGAAGAAGATGACCGAAATACCTTATATATTGTTAAGAGCTATTTTAGGGAAGAACAGACAGGAAAAGTGGGTCTGACACCCTAAAACAACTATAACAATGGCCAGAACTGAATAACCAAAACTAACAAGAGAAAGTTAAATAATGAGTTTATTTTGTATTATTATAAAATTTAGCTCTATTTGTTATAATAAATTATAACCAAATTACAGACCAACTGACAGAGAATTATCGCTAAGTAACAACTGCGCCTTAAGAAGGATGTAAAAGACCTTTAATTTAAAACTCAATACGAACAGAAGGCACACCTGGTGTTTATAATTCGGTCAGCAGTTATGGCGAGATAGTTTATTTAACAGTAATTTCAAGTGATAAAAAGTAAGTAGACAAAGAACTGCACTTCAATTTAAGGCGAAGTTGGTTCGCAAATCTTAACGGCATAGATATTCAATTATTGGCAATTATAATGCTGGGCCAAAAACTACGAACTTTACCTCAGCTAGCAGCAATTTAGTAATATGGCCTAGAGAGGCAGAAGACGCTCTGTCTTACAATCTAAAAACCTCAATTCAAATACACCCAAACGAATTTGCATTCTAGTGCGGAAACAGAAGGAAGATCTGACAGTAAAGATTTAAATCACAAATAAGTGGTTAATTATTATAAAAAACTTTACACTGATTTAAAATGATCACATCGGATTTCTTCAGACTGATACAATCAAACACATAAGATTAGCGAGTGCTTTTCTTTGGATACTGATATTTGTCCGAGGTTTTCTTTCCGAATCGTATCAAGCAACTGAAGAAGATTTTTGTGACTGATTAGGAACTGAGAGTTGATGGAATGTTACTACAAAGCTTCATTTTCACTTTCGAATAGAACTGAAAGCCATATCTGCTGGCGGTTGCAGATGACTTTACTTATTCATAAGGTTCACTTTCGTTAAGGCAGTAGGAGGGCAGTTGATAGTCTCAAAAGTCATCACATTATCGCCGGCATTTTTCATAGGCTCATTCGTAATTTAAACGAAATTAATTATTTCCTAGCATCAAGATTAAGTCGCAGATGTACGTTAAACATTTTGTTGGAAAATAGTTACATTTTAAGTATTAGGATTTACATGAATATCAAGAAATTGTGTTTCAGTTTAAATGCATAATAAAAGCAGAAATTGTGTTTCAGTTTAAATGCATACTAAGACTTGAATAATAACTAAGACTGAAATATTGCTTTATTTTACAAAATAAATAGTAGTTAATAAAATAATAACGATTTGAAAGAAACACGTAATTTTGAAACGCTAAGAGAAATCTAACTTTCAATAAAATACCGTAATTCAGAAAGTACACTCACTTCCAAAAGTTAAGCACGGAGAGGAAAATGCTAATTTCCGGAAGCCAATCAGAATTGAAGAGGATGCAATTCTCTGCACAGGTAGATGGAAGTATGGCAATATGCTAGATAACAACTAATAGCGCTTTCATGTCAAGAAATATGCAAAAAAGGCAGTCTTATAAGAAGCCAGCTTTATGAAGGGTTACAGAAGTTGATTGTAAGTGTTGATAGAAGGTGTTTAAAACTTTTGTACAATTTGTTTTCAAGACATACGTGTTTCTATGACTTCCAGAAGACGAATGGAAGATTCTAAGCGCTGGCGTGCTGTGGGGCGCATTGAAGCGGGACAGTCGATCACAGATGTTGCTCTTTTCTTCGGCGTTCATCATTCTGTAATTTCACTTTTATGGAAAAAATTCCAAACCACACAGACAGTTGTCCGAAGGCCCGTATCCGGTCGCCCAAGGGTTACAACCCCAGCAGAAGTTCGATATCTTGCTACTGTAACAAAGCGGAATCGCAGAGTGACCTCCACACGTGTGACATCTATGGTTACGGCGTCCATTGGTAAGGCGATATCTGCAGCTACTGTACGCCGAAGATTACATATGAGTGGACTGTACGTCTGGGTACCACGAGTTCGTGTTCCTCTATCCGTCCAATCAAGAGGGGCACGATTACAGTGGTGCGGGAACATGTCAATTGAAATGTGTCTGACTGGGACAATGTCATGTTTACTGATGAATCAAGATTTGCTCTGGAGCCAGATGACAAGCGTATAAGGATATGGCGTGAACAACGAACACGCAATCAGTGCCAAAACATCACCGAACATCACGCATTCCAAGGCGAAGCATTATCGTGTGGGCAGGGATTTCATTAGGATACCGCACCAACCTGCAAATCTTTAAACGGGGTTCTTTGACGTCTGTCCGGTATCGAGATGAAGTCCTAGAACCCATTGTGAGATTGTACGCTGCAGCAGTTGGCCCTACTTTTGTTTTAATGGACAATAACGCACGTCCCCATAGAGCTGACATCGTCGATGACTACCTGGAGAATGAAGGGATTACGCGTATGGCGTGGCCAGCATATTCGCCCGACCTTAGTCCCATTCAAAATCTTTGGGATGCTCTCGGCCGTGGTGTATCTTCACGTTTCCCACCTCCTGCCACTCTTATTGAGCTGGAAACTGCTCTACAAGAAGAATGGCGATTGCTTAATTCGGCGGTGGTTGACCAAGTAATTCAGGGATGTCAAACTCATAGGTAAACTTGGGCCCAACAAACAAGGTTTAACTTTAGGCGGGCCACAAAAAAATCTATATTCATAGAAACGTAGATTTATTTAGAATAATACAATAATAAACATATATATATATTTATATAGAAAAGAACAAGAAAAATTTAATGTTTACGTCCTGATACTTGACATCTCTTCTCTGCTATTATCTTTCCTATTTCGGGAAAAATTTTGCTTGCAGTGATAACTTTCAACGCTGACCCAAGGTGAGCATCATTAATACAGTTTCTAATAGGAGACTTATTACCTTTCATGACTAAAAATAACTGCTCGCACCGATAAGTGCTACCAAACATGGAAATAGTTTCATATGCGAATTTTCGAGTATTTTCAAACCTGGCTGGTAAATACTTGTAAAATTCAGGCACGCCCGCTTCAATGAATTTTGCGTTCAAATTTGAGTTGCATTGAATCTTGATCACCTCCATTTGCATATGGCTGGGTACTGAGTCAATACCTATTGAGAAAATCGAAGAAAACAAAAAAAATTTGTCTTCGAGGGAACTAAAATCATTAAATCTCGTTTCAAATTCAGTTGTTAAATTTGCAATTTTTTCTGCGTATTTTTGATACGAACAAGTATCATCTAAACTTGATTTGTTCATGCTGCACGTCGGGAAGTGCGTAAAATCTTCATTTTAAAGTTTTTTTTCCCAAAAAACTAGTTGACATTTGTGTGCTTTAATTATGTCAAACATGTTCGTAATGATATGATCTTTTCCTTGTAACAATAAATTTAA
>KK116183.1:8089-39392 GCA_000611955.2 Stegodyphus mimosarum
TGTATTGCATCATTTTTGTGATATTTCTTTAAAATATTTTTGCTTAATAAACTTTCTTATATAAAAAAATAAAAGTATAAAAAATATATAATATACAAATAAAAAATTTCTAAAATAATTTATTAGAGGCTTCATTTAAGACTATATATGTATTTTTCCGAAATACCATTTTCGAAGCATTTGTGGAAAGCAGACAGAGAGCGCATTTAAGTTCTGCTCTAAACGTTCTACACACCTGTGGAAAATTCTACAGTGTTCTAAAGAACAGTTAACATGGGGCCTATCTAACGGTTTTTCTATAAACTAATACTTGCATTTTATTCGGCTACTTTTTTTTCGGGAAATCACTATCCATTTCGGCCGATTTTTTCATCGTTTTTAAAATATTCAAGAAACACTGGTAAAACTGATGAAAAGCTTTTCTGCTTTAAAACTTCTACACTCTTCTAGAAAGTTCTATACTTTTCTCAAGAATAAACGAACATGACACATTTAAATATTTTAATGAGAAGTGAGGGCGAAAACGCAACAACGCCGATGTAAACCTGAAACTGTGTAGGATTCTTAATACTTATTTTTTGTAAAAAATTATGAGTTCTTTCATTAGCATGCATCTTCCACTGACAAGTGCCACGGTGACGCGAACCTAAGATGGGTTATATGTAAGCAAGATCTGTATCGCCAAAGCACCGTTCTAATATATATGCGCTGAACGTGGACTCTGTGTGGACGTTAGTTATTCGAAATCTTATAGTATCTTTTCTCTTGTTTTGAAAGTCAAAAGGGCAAACGTTTATCAAGATCGGAATAAAATATGAGTTACATACGTATAAATAAAAACGGACACCCTTGATTATATATAGAGAGATAGATAGATGATTTTAATGAATAAAGCTAGTATAATTTTATGATTCCAGCTAGTAATTAATAATAACTGACGCTAATTTGCGTTTATTGCTTTTAAAATTAAGAGCACAATAAATTTGGAAGAAAAATTAAATATCATCCCAGTGAAGAACCATAATCCACTTAGAAATATTCTAATTTGGTTAGTGGTAAAACTTTTGTTTTAAATCGGTGAGTTTGTCTATGAAATTCGAAACACAAATGTATTGTTTTTTGCTTATGGCAACACCTTTCTTTTGTACTATAGAAATTTCTGATTAAACTGTAAACGTAAATATTATACGATTTGCAGAAGAGGAGCACAAAGCTTTCAAATTTCTGAGTTTCGAATCAAAATTTCGTTGCATTATCGTAAAATATAGCTATGTAAAAAGCGCATTTCATTATCGTGGGGGTGGTTTTTGAGAAATCTTATGCAGAGAGCGACCTCCCTGTTCTTTTCACTGTCAAGTGTGACAAATTTCATAAAAATCGGAATAAAACTGTAGATTTTTATGAAGGACACCTACATGAACACTCTTCTTTATTTTTATAATTTGCACTTTTATTCTAAAGGAATTCTTCTATTGCTTGTAAGTAAATTTTTCTGAAGTTCGTGATTTCAAAATTAATCCCTGCCATAATTATATAATGCAGATAAATATTTATACAGCGGCAAAAATGAGAGAGTCATTGACCATTAGTCAACTGTAATCTATCAAAATTTTTACTAAACCAATATTAATAAAATGCTAATATGGCTGCTTATTGACAAATAAAGTAACTTTACCATTGTTAATCCAAAATCAATAGCATTATCTTCTTTTTTTACGTATGGTGACTCTTTGAAATAACATTTGAACTGCCGCTTATACGAAATTATCACATTTACCCGCTCGTGCCTACTTTTTGTAAGTGGTAGCATGTCCAACTAGTACTGAAACCCAAGCTTCGAATCCTGGCGTTTGCATTGTCCCTTTTTAATGTTTCTAGCTCCAGAAAAGAAAACAGAATATGTCTGTAACCTATCTTTCTCTCATCTTCTCTGTGCATATGTGAAATATGAGTTTACAATTATAGAAAGATAGGAGCACCTCTTACGCCGGTTTAGCTGTACATATTTACTTTAGTAATGTTATGGCATGATTAAAGAGCGGTATATAAATCGATTATGCTTATATTTCTTTCTTATACACCAATTGAATCATCTCCAAAGCCAGACTAAAAAATTTCATTGCATACGTATTGTTACTAATTTTGCACATAGATTATTTTAGTGCAATTATATGTGAGATGATTGTTGTATTTTTCTGTGTAATGTAATGTGAAAAAAAAATTATAAGGGGAAAGCTACCCCTGAAAAGTGAGAATACAGGGGCAAGTCAATTTAACACTGAGTAAATGTAATTCTCGGTAATTTGGCGAGACATCCCCAAGCAGACAACTGTTTTGGTTTCTTATTTGAAATAGTATGCTGGTATCTTAAAAAATCTCCAAGATTTTGATGAGAATCTACTGATAAGTACAGCATGACACGATATACTGCTAAAATTAATTTTTTCAAAACTAAACAAATCCGTATACGTACAAAAAATTAACTGTTAATTTCTATAGTATTAAACAGTTATTCCCCCAAATATTCATTACTTCAAGAGATAAAACTACACGTGGTATTCAATTAATATAATGCATACTTAAATAAATATGTTTAAAATCTTATGACTTTTAAATCTATTTTTCCCTGAAATATTAGATTGTACCGAAACGGAACCAAGTCTGTTCGAAACTAAAACTTTTGCTGTAAACATAAAATTACATTCCACGTGTAAACGGGAAAACGCAGCTGCACAGCAGAAATGTGACAAACTTATTACGCCACTTTTTACAATTCAAATAATTCAAAACCTTTACAATTCGTTATATGAGGGGACTGCATTTTTCGGATTCTGAAAAATATTTCCTTACTGCTTTTTAGCACAGAATTCCAGAATTCTGTGTCTGGTTTCAGTAGCCTTAAGGCTATTAGTGGCTTACGTATAAGCATTTTTTATATTTGAATCATACATATTCTGAAATTCATATCTTTTCTCTAAGAATTGCTCTTAGTCAACATTTTTATTCTTTCAAACAGTTTTATAGTAGAAATGAAAAGTAATTTTATAAAACGAGCTTTTATTCGAGTCATAAAATAATTACTGAACTAAAATGAGAAAATAATTTTTCATGTATTTCCATAAAAAAGTGAGACTAATAATTTTCCTTATAAAATTCCTCTACATTTTTATACCATAAAGAATAAAAGCATGGGGGCATTCATAAATTTATAATGATAACGGCTTATATTTTTGACAATGTAATTCAACAATTCGGTTTCTTTATTTAGACGCACGCGCTTTTATAATTCGTGATATAAAATTTTATAGTAATTTTATGAAGAAAGTTGTTTAAATTCTTGCTCGCACACTAAACTATATGATAATTTATTTTTTCATTAGTTCTTTTATTAGTTTTAAATAAAAGATTAATTTTAAAAACACTTCTTAATATATTTTCTTTTTTTTAGTCTGAATTACACGTTATCAATCAAACTATTCAATTAAAAAACCGATTTTGACAATGAATAATCACTCTTTAACTTTCGGTAATTCTTTTATTATTTATTTACAACCTTACGATAAAAATAATCTGTCAGCTGTTTAAAGCCAAGTTCTACAAAGTAACCGAAATAAAATTTTTTTAATCATGCCTGCTTTAAAAGAGGTGAAAAGTTTATTTTTTAACCTTTAAAAATGTCAAGTCTGTATAACAGATAGTTTTCAATGTTAGGTTATAAAGTACCATTAGAGAAGCAACATTAAAGTTCGAGATAAAATAAGGGAATTAGCTTGTAAAATAAAGTGCTAAGTAAAATATATATACAAAACTTGTAAAATGGGGAAAATAAGAAACAAAATTAAGCGACAGTTTTCATTGCAAATAATTTCGAATACGAATTAATCGTTAAACTCTGCTGTTTCAAGAATAATAAAAGGAAATGAATAATAAAGGCAAAATATATTTGTAAAAAGAGGAGGAAAAAAATCTTTCATTTAAAAAATGGCAGATGTTTTCCTGAAGTGAAATTAAAACAGTTCAGTTCTGGTTTTGATGTTATTGTAATTACCGACAGTTATCTCCAAGTTTACAGTTCAGCTTATATTGTATTTCAAATGTGTGATACTGTGTTTCAAATATTATTGATACAAAATATCATTTTCTCCTAAAATGTCCGCAAAACAAGAAGCAAGAATATTCACTTAATTTCTAATTCCTTCTAGTCAAGGGAGAGAAATTAACAAGGTAATAAATACTATCAACATCAGTGAAATCTATATGAAAGCACGAAAAATAGCGTGACCGCTACTGACAACGTAACTTCGAAACTCCAAACGGATCATAAGCGGCCAAACGTTAAATTCCCTAAACACTGGTAGTTTGGTTTAGGCTTCGAATCCCGACGAACGGTTTGGCTGCGTGGACATTTTCGTATTTCCCCCCACATGTAACGTGTATGACAGCCAGCGTTTCTTAGAAAGGCATCCCTCCTCTAAGGCAGATAGCCCTTGAGTGATTTGCCATATACAAATAAATCCAAGCGAATCATATAAAGCTAATTTTCACCACCTTCTTAAAGATTGCAACATAAAAAATTTGATATGTGCACCAGATGACTTCATTGCACGGAATATTAAATTATACGCTTTTTAATTGCATTTCATTAAAATTTTTTGGAATGAATTATATCTACTTCATCGATAGTGCGTAAGCGACAACAGAATAAATGCACTCTTTAAAATTCACTATATTTGTTTATCATAGCGACACTCTGGCGCTAGGTTGACTTAGCAGTGTTACATCTCATTCATTTTATAAATCAGAATGAACAAAAATTATACCATCGGAAAAATTATTTCATCGTTGCCACATGCTCTATTCAAATACTATAATAAATCTAAAAGGATGTATAAAAGAAATTAAATAAACAAAATGAAAAAAAAAAGTTTTTCACAGACTACAGTACTTTTCATTCAATTAATTCAGTTCTCACTTCGCGACAAAGAAAAAATGCAAAAAACTCAAACTATCTATATTAAAAATTACGAGGTAAATCTTAAACATTTGTTTCCTCCAATAAATTCCAGAATGGATTAAGCATGATTTAATTTGCAATAATAAAAGGCAATAATAAGGCGTTATCCTTGTTGTTGTGAAGCTTAGTTTTCTAGATTGGCAACAAATCCACTATTCTGTTAAGTTTGAAATGTAAACAAATATGGCTGCTATGGTAAAAATAATCAAGCTTAACCGCACTTAAACAACTTAAATTGTTGATAATTCTACAAATATTGCATGCAGATTTTCTAAGGGCAAAAAAACCTTAACCGGAAGATACGAACAACCTAATTCAATCATTTTTGAAGCAAAAAATACGCAATTTACCAACATATAATAATACAAAAACTGATCTCACTGAGCCGAGTAACAGAGTGAGTGTATATATATTTCGACTTATATATATATATATATATATATATATTTACACTTTTGGTGTGGCCGACTGTAACGAAAACGGGCACCACCCGTTTCATTTTCCCTAAATTCTCTCTTTTTATGTTGTAGCAGTCAATTTCAACTTTCTGAGTATACTCGTTTTTGAGTTATGCGAGATACATACTTACGTACAGACACCATGAATAAAATCTCTGCTAAATCCATTTTAAATCAGTTTTATAATTCGTTTGGGAATATAGAGTCCTTTATTTTGTCCTTGCGTACACTCGTCACATTCATCGTTCAATTGCATTCGAGAGCGGTCAAAATGAATATTTTCGTTGAAATATGGGTAACCGGAATTTTTCTTAATTACACTACTTCCTTTACTTCGTACGAGGGACTAAAAATAGCCCATATAAAGTTTCACCTTTGGTACCTTAAAAGAGGACAAAGATTTTGTTTCTTTTAAATCTATGAAAATTTTAAAACCATATAGCAGATATATTTTTATATGTTGAAGTATTAAAACAATAGATGCCAAGTAATCGAAAAAAATCTAACGATTTTTCAAGATTCCCCGAAAAATCAGAAATCATTTTATCTGACAAGCTCTTTGTATGTTAAAATCGCAAGTTAGTTTTATTCTAGATATTTTTTTCTATGTATCCGATGTTACAACAGTAAAATTCTGAGATTGTTTTTACATTAATTTGTTAAATTAAATGAAATTTTGCGAGAAAAATCATTTCAAAATTATATTAAAAAATGTGAAATCGAATGTTGAAAAATGCGTTTCATTACTTTGCATTATCGTCCACAAACTGTATGTTTACAACATGTGAGCTCCAGATAGCTTATCAAATTACATGTGAAAAGTCAATGAAAAATATTTTGTTGCAGCGACAAACACTGACTCATCTAATAAAACCTTATGAAAAGAAAGCTCTGTAATGTAATATGTATAATCGCTCTATTATCAATCATACAAATTTAATATTAAATGTTCGTTTCGCCCTTTTTGCCTTTTATTGTCTAATAATGGCATAGTAGAGAAGATATTTTGCCCTTTAGATGTTCTAAGGAAATCACTATATCTAACATTTGGGATTCTTAAACATTTTCTCTAAATTCTCTCTTTTTATGTTAGAACAAGTGTTCTAAGGAAATCACTATATCTAACATTTTCCCTGGGATTCTTAAACATTTTCCCTAAATTCTCTCTTTTTATGTTAGAACAGATGTTCTAAGGAAATCACTTATCTAACATTTTCCCTGGGGTTCTTAAACATTTTCTCTAGATTCCCTCTTTTTATGTTAGAACGTCAGACTCTCTTAAGCTTTTTTAAGTTCATTCCAAATAAGGTATCTAATATTAAATTTTAAATATTTTATATTAATTTGCTATAAAGTTGCATGCAAATGTACTTTACTTCAACAGATTTTTCGTAAATTTTTAAAATTAATTAATAATAATTAAACTAACACTTTTGCTAACTCTTATTAAAAAATATTTTTCAGAAAGCTTAATTTAGACAACAATTACATATTCAAAAAAATGCAAATATTGGGAAAGACATTATATTATGATGAGAATGAGGTATAGGGGAAATTTGTGATCCTTTACCTCTAATTTTTATCTACTATTCTACTTCTCACGCTCCTTTCACCTTGCGAATGGAGCTGCAAAGACGAACTCACAAAGATACAGCTAGAGTTGTAAAAACTAACAAAATTAAGCAAAGCAACAACTCTGTGTTTGGCGGAGATTTCAATTAAAACTCTATCGATTTCGAAGGAGAATAGATGCAGGTGCCTCTTCACCAACAGCAAAGAAATCTGCAAAGAAGAGAAAAGCCAGCGGTCATATTTATACCAAAAACAAAATAGTAAACCGAACGATAAAAGGTAGTGTCATTTGTCCACAGAAATAGGCCTTTGGTTGTTTTCGTTTTTGCTACTAATAAAGAGAAACTTGTACCTGTTCGCCCTCGAAATCGATAGAGCCTTAATTGAAATCTACGTCAAAGACAGGTTTGTTGCTTTGCCTTATTTTGTGTTCTACTTTGACGTGTTTCTTTTCTCTCTTGTTAGGACCAAATCACGAATCCGACGATAATTCTGTTTATGGAATCATAAACAGAATTAGTCCACAAAACATTCACTGTATCGTGACTGAGTCTGATTAGCATATCAAAAAACAAACATTGTGAGAGATCTCTTCTTACTTCTAAATTAGTGCTTAGTTCTAGAAATTCTTTTTGACAACTAATTCCAAATGAAAGTTTTAACGAATATCTGACAAAATCTACATCATTATAGGCAAGTTTGGAAAAAATAGCGGCTTAATTTTCATTCTTTGCTGCTGTCAAATATTGCCAAACGTTACTCATTTCAAAATTATGGAAGCACTTTTCCGCTCAGTAAGGAAAAGGCGATCACAGGTTGTCAAACATGACAGCTTGTTTTTATTTGGAGGGGGGAGGGAGAATTTTTACATCTCTCTTAGAATTTGCCAGTTTACTCTCAAAAGCATTAGAAATCAATAACTTTTATTATATTTGCATTATTTCCTTGAGTTTAAATATTATGTTTATTTCTCTGCTCAAAAATGTCAGCTAAGTTGAAAAGCGCACGACTTATTTCTTATCGTCCAACCTTGAGCAAACTAACATCTAAATATCTACTTCAAAAATTAATTTAGGCTCAACTCCAATATTCTTCAAATCGCATTTCCTCTTCAAAGTCATAGAGCATTTGAGAGGGCGGGAGAAAGAAAATGAATACAGAATTCATATCTATAAGTAAATTGTATTAAATGTCATCAGTGTCAGGAGATCTCCTTCCTTGTCATAATTCGTAATTTTTAGTGGTTTGATCAATAATTTTCGTGATGTAACTGGAAATGCTTTTCGAATTTATGCAACGTAATAACTGCCATTGTATTAAAGTATTAATTCCTTTGATTTGTGAAGAATGTTTTTTAAAGTTTTCTACACAAATTTTAAAATTGTTTTTCATCTTCTGGAGAGACTGTTTGTACAATGAAGTAACAGCTCTCTGTAGGCTGCTACTCCATCTGTACAATATTCTCAGATATTATCCCACAAAATGTTACCGATACAAAAAAAACGAAATCTTTTCTAAAATACGTTAGTTTATAACTTCTAAGACAGGATAAAAGAGAAATCTTCTTTTACAGAAACTTAAAAGAACGCATTTTGTGCATCCTCGAAATTAGCATTATGGCGCTACACCAATCGAGACAGAAATATGAATTGAAAGCAATGAAATACTACATTATCTCCAGAACAACTTGATTTCTAATATAAACGGCAACATCATGGATTTCTCTTGAAGAGTACTTTCTGAAAGTCAAATACTGCCATATATTTTCCCAGTCCCTTTCGTGGTCCAATTTTCACCATTTTAAGAGCTCACGATTTGATAAATCTTCAGTCGTCTACAGTTGTTTTCTGCTTGGTTATTGCAATCCCTATGACACAGAAGGTTTCTGTAATCTTATATGAATTCGTCTTATAATAACTATGCGGAATCCAAATATATCGCATTAAGAAAATTGATTAAGATTGCTACTGAATACCAGAGTTCTGCGAACGTGGTTCTTAATTCGTTGCCTGAATAGAATAATACATCAAAACTTATAAATAAATAACAAACACAGCCAGGACGTTCTTCATCATAATCCTGGAAGTGGGCACTTAGTGCTTCTGTCATCCAAACATATTCCCTTAAAAACAACAAGCCGGAAATTAACAATTTGTTGCTTTAAGAAGATACCCAAATAATGCTGAAGATTGCTTTTGAATGGTGGAGTTTTGTAAATGTGGTTTTTAGTTTGTTGGCTTTATAGAATAATTCATCAAAATACACTGACAGAATTGACTTTATTAATGATGCAATAAATGACACAGCCAGAATATACTTTATGACAATCCTGAAATGGGCACTTTATAATACGGCCGGGCTATAATTAACGTCGTTAATTAACTGCAATAACTTACAGGACCTGACATACGCTGTTACTATCTTCTGTAGTTGCAGAAAATGCACTACCTACGCGCACCATTTTCCTCACACCTAAATGACCGGCTGTGGGGCTGTTATGAAGTTCCTGCAAAATACTCAACCGTAGTGTGGCGGGGATTGCGGGTTTCAGTTTGTGGTTTTCATTTGCTGATTTAGTATAGAACAACAGATTATTTATGATCTCGTAATTTCGGGTGCTATTTCTAAATGCAGCAAGGTCTGCATGTTCAAAACTATCTGGATCCTTTAAAAAAGCATAGATATTACCAAATTCTGGATGCTTCGGCAGTTCAGCTATAATTGTTTCCCGGGATTCTAAGACTTTAGAAGTTAACATAGCACATTTTATTTGATCCTCATTTTCATCCAGTTTAATTCTTGACAAGGCGTCGGCCACTGTATTTCCCTTGCAGGAAGTGTGCTTAATTATTAAGTTGTATTCTTGTAACATTCACGCCCATCTAATTAATCTAGGAGTTAAATTCTTTCCAGAATGTAATCTACTTACGGCCGCATGATCAGACTAGATTGTAACTGCGCTTTTCCAAAGTAGACGATAAACTTCTGAACTGCCATTAACACTGCTAACATTTCCCTTTCTATCGCTGTGTATCTCCTTTGAGTCTGGCCTACGGTTTTGCTAAAAAATGCCAAAGGGTGCCCTTTTTGATTTAAAACTGCACCCATGGCGTAATCTGAAGCATCCGTCGCGATCTCCAAGTTCTCGTCCCCTTCCGGGAATTTTAACATTGGGTTAATAATTAGAGTTGTTTTCATTTTTTCAAAAGCGGTGCTAGTCTCCGCTGTCTGAGCAAACTTGGATTTCTTTCGTTTTAAAACTATCAAAGGTTCAACAATATCGGCAAAATTTTGTATAAACGAACGAACGATAACATTAGCACATGCCAATAAAAGATGAAAGTTTTTTCGCAGTTTTTGCCGGAGGATAATTTTTAATTGCTTTTGTTTTAGAATCCTCAGTTTTGATACCCTTAGTTGAGATTTCGTATCCTAAATATCGCAATTCCTTAGTTGCGAATTTACATTTTGCAGCATTAATAGTTAAACAGGCTTCTTTTAATAAAGAAAAAACTTTGTGGAGATCTTTTACGTGTTGTTGAATAGTGTCACTAATGTCATCGAGGTTAGGTTAGGTTAGGTCACTCAATTATGGCAAAGCACACGAGGGCTATCTGCCTAAGGGGAGGGATGCCTTCGTGGAGGACTTTCTAAGGGAAACTGGCTCGTATACACGTTACACATGGGAAAACCACGAAAACGCCCATGCAGCCAGCCCGTTCGCGCTAATGTCATCGAGATAAATCAGAGTGGATTTTCCCAATACGGGACTTAAAATTGTGTCCATTGCGCGTTTAAAGCAAACGGGGCCCCGCAAAGCTCAAACGGCATCCGTAAAAATGCATAAGTCCCCGATGCTGTCTTATTCACATCTTCTGGTTTTATGGCTGAAAGTAACCTGAAGTAAGATCAAGAGTGGTCATATATTCTGTAGACCTAATTTTTCGTATTATTTCTTCTATTACCGGTAAAGGGTAAATAGGGATTTAGTCATGCTATTAAGTTTTCGGTAATCGATCGCAAAACGATAAGCTTTTGTATCCGAAGGGGGTAAGTTATTTCTCTTTTTGCATAGAGCAACTGCGAGCATATTCAATATTGATGGGAATAATTATTTTATCCCTTAACATTTATTCCATGTGATGTTCTGTTATCGATTCCAAATAATGTGATGTTCTATTATCGATTCCGCATGTCTAGTGGTTTATTATATCGATAAGGTTTTGCTTTACAAGGTTCGCTTGATTTTAGTTCTATAGCATGGGTAACAATTTGTGTATTCCCTGGCTCCTGAGAAAATAACGTATTAAATCTACGGATATTGTTCGGAGAACAGCCTTGGTTGCGCTAGCTTGACTTAGCTTTAAGGGTATGAGCGACATTTCATCATGCCAACGGAAGTAAATACTACAGAATAAATACTACAATAATAAATACTACAGTAATAAATACTAATTACTATACTACAGTAATAAATACTAATTACTATACTACAATAATAAATACTACAGTAATAAATACTAATTACTATACTACAATAATAAATGCTACAGTAATAAATACTAATTACTATACTACAGATAATAAATACTACAGATAATAAGTAATACTACAGATAATCCCTTAGCAAGGGAAAAGTATTACGGCTGTCTGCTTAGAGGAAGTCCGTCATCGAATGACAACGATTGCCTGCCATACCACAATAAGCTGTTTCTCCCTTTTTGGCGTCAAGGCTGTTCTCCGAACAATATCCAAATCTATTTAGGGTTCTTCCAGCTTGGCTCTTTCATCTTATTTTAGATACTAGAGATTGATATCTGGAAACATTTACCTCTTCCACCACCTTTGGCACCATATCCAAGAAAGCAGAATTTTCTGCAAAGTTTATTGTGGCGTTATCCGCCCTGAGGAACTCTGTACCTAAAATTACATTGTTTTGCAAATTTGTAACAACAAAAAATAAAACTTTCAAAACTTCGTTTTTTCCCTGAACGTTAAACATTTGCAAACTTTCCCTTGTGCGGCAACGATTTCTGTGCTACAATTTTTAAACAATCTTATTCTTAGAGAATTTCTGTAGTAGAATTTTTGGCTTAAAATTTTCCTTCCGCGCCGGTGTCCACGAGTACTTCTACGGGTACATCGCTCAAAAGAACCTGGATTACCGGCAGTTGGGAATTCTTGACGGTATTTACATACAACTTAGAGGAATTTTGCGATGCACAGGAGGTCTGAACCCTCAATTTCTGAGCGCCCTCTATTAGTTTAAATTCCTTTTTCCTCCTGATGTTTGCTGTGTGCTTTGGCGGTCTTTGGCTTTACCGTTTCCATTCTTGCTTGTTGACGGCGCAGTTAGAAAGCATTCTCCTCCGTTGTATTTGTTTCTTTGCGCGGCCGGCTGTGAGGAGAACTGCTGATAGTAACCCTGGGTAGGAAATCTCGAATTTCCCGCTACCCGCCAGTTCTGAAACTTTACTTCTAATTCGAATAGCTCTTGCAGTGTTCGTAGGTTTCTCAGCTTCACGAAATCTTGTACTGCGGGTATAATCTTCGTAATATAATTTCAATTACTTCATTATCGGGTTTCCTTCCATATAGCATATTCTCTAGTTTGACTTCCGGTGAGGCTTCCGACTTCCTCAAGTAAGAATTTTCCAATCCTTTTCCGCCAAGACTCGGCCTATCCTCGGAGGGCACTGGAAGTGATAGCTATGTTTTGCCTTTCGGTTACCGGATACAATTAAAAGTGCGTATCAAGCGTTCCCAGGAATGAAGTGACCGAGTTTTTACTGTCGAACACCAGTGCTGGTTGAATTGCTGCTCTCGTCGCCTGTATTAAATACCAAATCCGTCCAATGGGCTTCTCACCATCGAGTCTACGACTTCTGTCTCTTGTAAGGATGATTGTAAGTCCTGATTATTTGCCATTGAATCCAAATAAAATGTTAGGACGCCAGATGTAAGGTTCTACTGTCTATCTGTTGGGGAGAATCTGGATAAATAGTGATTGCACCGAAGAAAGGTTAAAACTTTCCTTTATTAAACTCTTTAAATTATTTACAATGCGTCAACTTGACGCTAACATACTACACCTCTACTTGGGCCGTAACTGAAACAATAGAATCAAAACTCAAAATTGGAGATACTCACAAGTAGTAGAATTAAACTACAGGGCTCATACAATTCCGTATTCTACAGCGCGTAAATGAGTCTAGTGGCTGCAAGATAATAGCTATTAAGCCACGTCTAACCAGCAATAACTGCTAAGCAGAAGCTTGCGTACACCCAAGCACAGAGATTTCCCCGACTCTCTCTCTCTACTAGAACGTCGATATTTAACTTTTTTCCTCACTTGTAGAATTTGCATTTCTTACGCACGGTACGATATTTAAATATTCTGGCACTGACAATTAGGGGAATGAAGGCTTATAGGAAAGTAACTTTAAATTAAATTTAACTGGTTATTTAAAAATAAATAATAATCCCTACACATTCTTTTAGATATTTCTGCATACTTATGCTGATACATTGCCAAATTAGTTTTGTCAGTTCATTGTACACAATTTCATGTGTTTTTACAATAATTACATTTCATGATACATTGCATTGTTAACACTTTACAAACTCAATTTCAACAATTTATTATATGTATTCGCTTTTTAGATGATGTTACCTTATGTTACATAGAATTGTACGGACCATCTATTATTTGCCCTTAAGTAAATAGGCGGTTGTTGTGTAAATACAGAAATTCCTGCTACATCTTAGGTACAAGTAATTTGTAGTAAGTACAAGTAATTTGGTGAACTTAACCATCACTGGCGGAGAAGAATATTTTATCACGATATGCATGCTACCCAAATGCAATAAACATGACGTGAGGACTATGCAAATTTCTTCACAGGATATGGGTTTGAAGAATTGACGTCCAAACCGCATGTCATTGATGAATGCGTCATATAAAGCTAAGGTATCTCGCGAGGGCTTTGACGTTCCGCCTCTAGGTATCTAATGAAAGGAAACCAGTAAACTAAGCTGATGCATTGCATTTGGAGCGTTTCGAGCAGATGAAATGTTTTGTATGTGGATAAACGTATATGACAGGTTATAATAATGTATTTTCGTTCCCCTGCCCGCTTACCTTCGTGATACGTCCGACGCGTAATTGGGAGGTCTGAAGTACGAATCTCCTAGAAGGCATTACATATTTTCCACGTTTTCTGCTTCAGAAAAATCTTAGTGAATCTAAAAGGTGAATGAGAAGCATTCATTCGTTTTCTTTCGAAACAATCGTTTATGTTTTAGTTTTATTTTAAAGAATTTGAAATTTTCAAACAGAACAACAATATGTTACGACACATTTTGCCTAGAAAACCACTGATCGGAATTGGGTATCCTACTATGCCTACGCAAGTTATTAGATCCCAATGATATTTTACACATCTGGGAAGCCAGTAACATTTGCTCTGTTGATCAAAGAAATTCTACACGGGGGAGTACGAGAGAATTGTGGAACACTTTAGAAAGTATGTCGTTCTTCGATTATGGAATATTTCCGAAATTTTCTGCAATTCCTTTTGTGTCGTATTTTTACTCGTATTGCTCTTTGCAACAAGAATTTTTCAGTTTAGGAAGTGGAAATACATAGCATGTATCATGAAATGTTTCTGATTATATTAAAGCATATTTTTTAATTTTTGTGTATGCACATTGTATGTACATGTAAACTATTAACGGAGATACCCTAATTCAGAGGGTTTTATGTTTCACAAATTTCAAATTCAGGCACAATTTATGATCAGTTTAGAAAAAATTTTTATATTCACTTTCATCCTATATCAGCTGCCGAAAGTATTGAAACACCTTCTTTGCTAATCATCATAATAATCATAAATCAGTGAAATGGTGTCTGGCTGAGATACATATTCAGTTATTGGAAACAAAGTAACAGTAAATTACTTCAAATGAAAATATGTTCTTTTATATGCTCGAATTTAGAATAGTATTAGCCAAACTCCATTACCAAAAGACTATTGCTTAAATTGTTCAGTTTCATAATCTCTATAATTAAAATCTGACCAAGCAAAAATAAATTCAAGTAATTTAACTGAAACTTGTTTTTGTATGCTTTCAAAGAATAATAATAACAATAATATTAATAATAAAAACTGAAAGCTTTCAGATTTTATATTATGCCGAAAGGGGCGTCTTTTTAACGTTTTGTTTGTTACCTTTATTTATTAAATATAATGTTCTTCTGACTTTGTCAGGACTGAGTGTTCGATGAATATTCTTGGCGAAAATATTCGTGCAATACTTGAAGTCCTGATCTTGAACAGGGAGCTGAATGCAGCTATGTTCTGTGGTAGAAACCTGTGGTTAAGTGGTAGAAGAACTACACTAAAGAAGGATTTAAAATCCTCTTTTATTAAACCACAATTATGTACAGCCACTTCCCAACTCGGGAGGGATACAGAAAACAATGACCGCACTTGGGTCTAAACTGAACAATCAAATTATTTAAACTAAAATTAAATAGAAATTAAGTCGTCGTTGCTCACAGAGCTATGAACACGAAGTTGGCCTCTATGCTAAATGGAGCGTAGCAAAATTTAACTAATACTAACGCACTTAGAATTATTTCAATAAGTAAGAGCGTAACAGCGCTACGATTTAGAATTTAAATACTAGCTGGTCAGGCGAACGTCGAACAGAGTAGCAGTGGTCTGAGACTAAAAGCTCTCTCATCCTGAGAGGTTCCTACCTACCGTTTAAATAGAAACTTGGCTCCACTTCAAATTAGCATAAAGCTGAATCGCGTGCTTATTCTAACGGGAAGTTGAAATAAGAACAGATAGAAAAAGGCAAATTAAAATAAAACTTTGTTAGTTTAACTAAAACCTTACAACTTCAACCATAAAATTCAATCCAACAACAATATCGCAAAACATTTAAAAGAGCCTATCTTTAGAATTTCCGATACACAGTTTCGCCCGCTTGAGATAATTTTTTTTTTATTTTCCCGTACAGTGTTGTCATTGCTCGCTTTGAAATTGTTGTGTTTCTTAATCAAAAACTCATAAATTCTTTTCTAAAATATGAAACACATAATAAAACAAATTCCAAATTTGGGCTTCCAGGTGCCCATATTCGGGTGGAGACCTGCGTTATTCAAAATTCGATGGCTTTAGGTACCGTTGGTTTATCAAAATGCGAGAAACATACATACATTTATGCAGATTCTTAATTATTTAATTTCTTTAAATACAATACAGGGCGATAATATTTGGTTGCAGCAATTTCAAAAGTTATTTGCCGTTTATTGTGAATCGACGCAAAATGCCAAAACGAAATTAATACCCCTTCTGAGGTAACGATCCTTTGGGACAATAACATGTAATTTTCAAACTATTAACGATTATTATCGTGATCCCTTTGTAAATAATTTTACTTGAAAATATAGAGATATTAAAACAGAAGAGAAGCAGGCCAATATCAACCGTCGCTTTCCTTTCATTGCAAATATCTTTGTTTTTGATAAAGAGGGACCTGCACCTGTTTCCGCTCGAAATCGATAGAGACTTGTCTAAAATCTGCGTCAAAAAAAGGTTGTTGCCTAATTTTATATAATGATATTAACTTGAGACTAATTGTGTTGTTTTCATTTCTCTTAAAATATTTGTCTTGCAGCAAATTACGACGACTTTATTAGTAACGTAAAGCAGTGTCATAACGTTGCCATCTATGTGTTACCATTATATATCTGTTAAAATTAAATAGTTTAACGTTGCTATCAATATTTGCTATCAATAATTTTAAAGTATACATGTAATCCTTTAAACATTGCTATCAATAATTTTAAAGTATATATGTAATACTTTAAACATTGCTATCAATAATTTCAAAATATATATGTAATACTTTAAAAATGAAGATAGATATTGTTGAAACACTTCACATAATAATATAGAAAGTGCTGATTTCAGAGATGTGGAAGGAAACTTGAAACATAAAGATGTAGTTGCAGGCAGTCAGTGCCGAATTAAATATATCTTTTTATTCTAGTTGACATGTTACTAGTTTTCTAGCGGAAAGCTGGTTTGAAAGTAATTTGGGTTTTGGTTTGCAGTGCTAGTATCAGTTGGTTTTATCTGGGTCGGAAAATATTAAGCTTTAAAACTTAGTATTGACTGAAGCATTTATGTAATTTTATCTATGTCAGAGTACTCTGTAAAAATCATATGATATGGATTAATTTGAAAATGCCTCTCTTTCAAGATATATTGTAATCAGTTATTATTTTCAGGACAGAAAGAAGAAACACACAGATTAAAACTTGAGAGACTATTGCAAAAAGTTAATATTTCTATTTATATCTTTCTGTCTTACATATAAATATATTAATAACCAAAATTAGAAAGAACTGTTATCAGCCACCCGTCTCTAAAATGTTCGTTATCTCGGTTTGCATTTTTCTTAGCTTTTTGTGTTGATGATATATGCTCGATCGAATTAAAAAAATATTCAGTTCTATAATTATCAATTCATAACAGCAGATATGTAAACCTAGAGGCTATATTCTTAATATTTTATCTTCAAGGATAATAACTTACTTCCCTTCGAAAATCGAGGTGGACTAAAAATAAAACTTACATCTGTCTGGAGTCTGGCGAAATCTGCTATACTTATGTTAAAAAATTTGTAATCATGCAAATATTATTTAGCACATCGCTTTTTTATTATTTAGGAAAGATTCAATTCTTATTTCTGGCTGCATAATGGAATATTTCATAATCTCTCTAAATAGATTTATACACAGACAGATAGGTAAACAGCAAATGGAAAAACGTACACAAAGTATAAATATAGGTAGTAACTGATTGGTTAGCTAGATATGTATATAGAAAAGTTATGTTAAGCAATTTTAATGTGGCAAAGCAAATGAGAGCTAGCTGCCTAAGGTGATAAGGAACATTTTAAGAAAACCTGGCTCGTATTCATATTAGACATGGAAAAACCAACCATTCAGCCATTCCTTTTACCTTAGCAAATGTGTTAAACTACCAGAAGTCTTAACTGCTCTGCCACTGGTGGGGTGACATATAGATAGAGCGAAAGAGACAATTAAAAGTAAATATGCGTTAATCTTCTAAGCGCTTTGAAAGCTCCTACAAGTAAAGAGTGAAAATAAAAATTAATCCGTTTTACCGCAATCACGAAATGACCTTCTGCCAATAAGGACAAAGACAAGAACAAAATTTTAAAATTTCAAAAACACCATTATCTAATTTCCAAATGTCAAACAGCAAAAAAATCAATTGAATAAATGACCGTTAAGGAAAAAAGCTTATAATGGTGGAAACAAATAAGGAATCATGATCCCAAGGAATAATAGAGTGCTGATTTGTCTATAATATTTTCGTTTTCAATGAAATTGAATTACAAAGCAATCAGCAAAATCCTGTGGGATTGCGTTTGGAATATTTAGAATGAACATAAATGTCAAGCACTAATAAATATAGGTTTATAATAAGTTTGAAAAAATTCGAATGGCATTTAGAGCTTTTATTCCGCAAACTAATCCCTATGCAAAAAACAGCTTAGGCCTAATCATGCCAGAAACGAAATGAAATAAAATGTACTCACTTCATTTAGAAACATAATATAAGAAACACGAGGAACAAACTTTAAAAAATTAAAACGTAAAGGTATTTGATGAAAAGGAGGAATTAGTTTCGGTGATATTATCCATTTTGTTTTAACAGTATTTTTAAATGAGAATTATGTTGAGTTATTTCCTATTTAAAACTAGAAAACATCACATTTTTTCGTTTGCTGACAATTTATATTTCAAAAACTTTACTATCATTATGAAAGTTACATTTTTATTATAACTGAAAGGAAAACGAAAGAAACTGAAGCAGAACCTTCCATTTTATCGAATTTTACATTACCTCCCTATTTCTCAGGTTAGCTTTGAAAACAGGAAAAGTCACAAGGATGTGGTAAATATGTAGTATACTGTCCTTTTCCGCGGTTTTAAAATACTGTGAATTTTAATTCGTTTTCGATAACGAGCAATGATTATGAGGACTATAGGTCCCTCGAAATTTTTCCAAGAAGCTCTTATACTAGCGTTGTACGACACTTAACATTGTAGAAAGAGAAAACTTTAATTTCCAATTGTCCGCATTGCGAACCTTTTTTATAATATCAGCATTCCCCCCCCCCGTAGGCATCCTTACAAAACTCTTCAATCAGATTTCGAGCTCGTTGCTCAAGTTTATCATGAAGTTCAGCGCTTGTTGATCTTTTTTTTAATATCGAGATGTTTTCGCGACCCCAAATATTAAATATTAATAATGATACGAAATTAAGTATTCCGTAATAAATAATTTATTTATTTGGTAAGCAATATGCATATAAAAAGTAGTTTTGTAGTTTTGTCTTTTGTTTCAAGTATAAAGAAATTAATGAAAGAAAATCACATTTTAATGAGACGGACTGCATAACAATTTAAATCTTGCACAATATTTGACATTGCTAGACATTAAGCATCTTGAATGCTTTTCAGCCCTGAGCGATATTTCGATTTAATAAGCGTTAAATCGGAAAATCTTGTTTCTTATTAGTTTGTGTTGCTGAATCGCAGAAGTGTATCCAGTGCAGTTTTCCCACTCTAAACTTTCCTTTAAAAAAATTTAAACTTTACTATGTATGCTTTCACCTCCAGTGGAAGATAACATAATAATTCATCATCGATGTTTCCTTTATAAATATATGTAACAGATACTAACAACTGAGCTATTTTTGAAATATCAATTGTTTAGTCCAACTGAAAGGGAAGTTTTGGGCTTTCTTTAAGTTTAGTAAAAAATTGCTCATTACTTGTCCATGTTAACTTAACGTGTCGTTTGACAAAACAATTGCCCGAATTTCACCATCATTTTCACTTCCATCAAGTTTTCTATCATGTTAATAACAACAGATGATACAGTATCTTCTCCAGTGATGTGTGAACTTTTATTTTTAACAATAAGATATGAAACTTTGTAAGACGCGAATAAATATTTTTTGCCAACCGGCATAAATTTCTTAATATTTGTTTCCTTTAGTTGAAGATTTACTGTCGTTTAAAATATTCTTTTGGTTTATATGCTTAGAGTAAAGATGCTTTCTAATTCTGATGGTTTCAAATTCTCCAAAGGCAAAACATTATTGCAAGTTAAACAAAGATGTTGTTCTTCATAGCCACCATAATTGCTGAACGTAAAGTCAAACTGTAGAAATGTCTCATCATATTTTCTTTTTCACATCTCAGATGCCTCTTTTTGATTAACAGATCGTGCTTGAAGAAAACTCGCAGCTTTGTCAACTGCGTTATACAAATTTGTCCATTTATTCATCTGTAAAAAATATTTTTAACCTTAAGTATAAATACAATAACATTTCTCATAACAATTTTTCAAATAAATAACCTATAAGATATTTCTCCCGCATTGTTGGCATGCTTTCCTGATGTAGTGATCAGCTCGCTCGACGCGTATTCGAGAGGTCCGTAGTTTTTTTAAGCATCCATGCCTTGTCCGGGATTCGAACTCGGGCCTTTCGGCACTGTACACAGCGACTCTAAGCACTATACCGGTTGGGCGGCTTCGCGATAATGCTTCTTAAAAATGCCGTATTCTGGAGGATATCATTTTAAAATTCTGTGCAGTGTTTCATGCAACAGTGCTTTTGGCCTATTGTCGGAAGAGTAAGAACAAATGTCGCTAATGTCTCATGCATAGACTAAAAAAACTGCATTACAAGACATTTTTTAGACTCGAATATCACTCGGATGTCATTATGGGCTCATTGAATTCTCAATAAAGGCTATCTTCAGCATTTCGAAAGTCAATATGTTCGGTTTCCCTGGGCTAAAGCAAACGCACACATATATTTCTTGACACATTTTATATCTAAGGCCTTTCGTTAGAAGCTACTGTACTTCCGACACGCCAGAACGTACGATTTCAGACTTGTCAATCTCAGCATGCTGTATGTCTTCTTCTGAATCAAAGCTATCCAATAATCTTGTAATAGCTAGCCATGTTGTGATAAACTTTATGTGGATAAATAAAACTTTAATAGCTGCTATGTGGTATAAAATTTATTTCGTTCAATATTCATTATATAGTGAATTTAAATGCGACAAAAACTATTGAAAAGTCTACATGTATCATCACCTTGCATTTGAGCTGGGAAAAAATACATTATTTTTTTCGTAGCAATATCTCGCAAAAGTAAGGGTTAAAAAATGATGCGGTGGCTAAAATTACTTGCGGAAGTGCAGTATAGTATCTATGCCAGGTACGATCCTAAACTCCTGCTTTATAAAAACTGTAAGCTGGGAAACATATTCCTGGAGGCCTGTTTTGATTTTCCTTTCCTTATTTATGTCCAGCTGACAGCACGAGACAGATAAGGGGATGAAAAGGATTTGCTATTTTTGGCCTCTCATTCGATGCGCTGCAGGTATCCATCTTCGTAAAAGAAGTATAAAAAGTGCTGATATACTTGGTTTCTTTATTATGCGCATGAATGCATTCATATAATAAAAGAACAGGTTGCTTAGGTCTTTGTATTCATTGAAAAATTATAAGACTACATTCTACTTCAGTATATACATTAATTTATTTCTTTGCGTTAAAAGCGATATTATATTACTGAAATTGTTCCCTAATAAAAGGCGCACCAGCGCCCGAGCGGTAAAGTCGCTGAACTCTGGTAGTTCGGTGCGAGGTTCGAATTCCATAAACGAGCTGGTTGCAAAGCCGTTCGCGTGATTTTCTCCATGTGTAACGTGTATACTAGCCAGTTTTCCTTAGAAAGTCCTTAACGAAGGCATCCTTCTTCTTAGGCATATAACCCTCGAGACTTTGCCGCAATCACATAGTCAAAACCAATCGTAATATGAAAGCATATTACATACCATAATATGAAGGCGATGTGATTTGTTTTAACTTAGATCTATCTTGACAATCAAATCAATCACTGTTGTTGGAAGCTGTTGGAAGTCTAAGAATGATAGAGGATTGCAGTTTGAGTACTTAACTAAAACGCGAAAACGTTTTTGGATATTGAAAGAATTAAACTATCTTCTCTTAGCTAATTCGTTATTGGAAAAAACATTTAGGAAAATTTAAATATAGGCTTGAAAGACCAACAATGTTGTTTAGTCTGCGCGCGCATCTCAATGCGTCTGCGCACGTGTCTTGAGCTCTTGGAGTTTTGTTGCGTGAGTATATGAGCTAAGAGTCTCAGAGAGAATTCATGGCTTTGAGTGGCCATGAGCTGTGTAAAATTAATGAAAATAAGGGTGTACAGTCCACGAGTAAATTCCAGTGTGTGTGTAACAATCCTGCTGCGTCTGGACCCGCAGTCTATGGATTAAAAGTCATCGACAAGTAACGCAAAGAAATAAATTAATGTATATACTGAAGTAGAATGTAGTCTTATAATTTTTCAATGAATACAAAGACCTAAGCAACCTGTTCTTTTATTATATGAATGCATTCATGCGCATAATAAAGAAACCAAGTATATCAGCACTTTTTATACTTCTTTTACGAAGATGGATACCTGCAGCGCATCGAATGAGAGGCCAAAAATAGCAAATCCTTTTCATCCCCTTATCTGTCTCGTGCTGATTAATGAAAATAAGGGTGTACAGTCCACGAGTAAATTCCAGTGTGTGTGTAACAATCCTGCTGCGTCTGGACCCGCAGTCTATGGATTAAAAGTCATCGACAAGTAACGAGTAAGTCAGCAGTTTCGATTTAAAAATGAAATGCCATTTTATTATTGAGATACTGTACAACAGTTTTAAGAAAATATTTATGGTATTTAAGTACTGTGTTAAGAGTATTTTGAAAACAATTACTTCATTATCTTGTGTTATTTTAGTTGATAAAAGTTGCACTCAAAGAAGTTTTAAAGGTACTAGCTTTAGAACTAAATATAGGATTAAGTGAAAAGATAACTGTTGCAGATTTAAACCCAGCGATTAAAAGTAGTGAAGCTTTTAAATCTGAACCAGATTCGGTCATAGAGTTGGTTAATTCCATATTAGAGCATTGTAAATACAAAGGAGCTAAAGTATTACTTTTAGAACAAATTAAATCAGAGAGGTGTAAAACAAAACCGGAAATTGCTCGACTACGAGCTGAAAGCAAAGCTCAAAATGAAGCAAAAGGAGAAATATCCGATTCCTTAGATTCCCTTATTAAAAGTATAAGAACTCTAACGTTGAAGGCTCGAATTAAACCTGAAAACTGGAGTTATTTTTTCTCTTCTTTAGAAAGAGCTTTCACGACAAAAAAATGTGCCTGAGAAATCTAAAGCGGAAATATTGTTAAACTTATTACAGGAAAGGGCTTCGAACATTATCGTGCATATAAGAGATAAGGATATAAGTGACTATGAAAAAGTAAAGGCTATTGTTCTAAAAGTATTCGAACCTACACCACGAATTGCTTTACAGAATTTTAAAAAAGCTCAACGCCTAAATGAGTCCCATGCACAATTCGTGTCGCGATTAACAACAAATTTTGAATATTACTTAAAATTGAGGAAAGTGTCAGAGTTTGAAAATGTGAAGCAGTTAATAATATCAGACAAGTTGTTTGAGACATTAGATCGAAAAACGTCAGCCCATATTTCTGTAAGGCAAGCTGAAAGTTGGTTTCCGCCTCAATAAATGGCAAAGGAAGCAGATTTTTTTTCACATTTCGCGGAACGTCCCTTACCGAAAGTGTGAACAGCTTTAAAAAATCTCGCAACAATTATAAAACATCGAAAATGTTTCAAAAGTATTCTTTGTCGATGTAAAAGGCTTAAAGTGTGTTCTTTGTAAGGAAAATCATTTCTTTTCAAAATGCTCAAATTGCTTGAAACTACCTGTGAATAATCGAGTTGAAATAGTTTAATAAATTGTGCTTTAACTGCCTAGCATTGAATCATCCTGTTAAAAACTGGAAATCAAAAGTTTCGTGTTTTGTATGCGTGAAACGGCACCATGTGACACTTCATTTTCCGGTATAAAATAAATCACCGAAAGTGAATAAAAAAGTTAAAACGAAACGGCGAGTAGTTCCAGTGTACTCTCCCCCCTACCGTCAGATTTTCTGACTAACAGTGTAAGGTTTTAGTTAAACTAACAAAGTTTTATTTTAATTTGAATCTGTCTATTCCTTCTCATTTCAACTTCCCGTTAGAACAAGCGAGCGTTTCAGCAGTATGCTAATTTGAAGTGGAGCCAAGTTCTATTTAAACGAAACGTAGAAACCTTTCAGTGTGAGAGAGCTTTTAGTCTCAGACCTCGGTTACTCTATTCAACGTTCGCCGGACTAGCTAGCATTTAAATTCTAAGCCATAGCGCTTTTACGTAATTGCTTATTGAAGTAATTCCAAGTGCGTCAGTATTATTTAAATCTAGCTACGCAACATTTAGTTTAGAGGCCAACCTCGCGTTATAGCTCTGTGAGCAACGACCATTTAATTTCCATTTAGATTTTAGTTTAAATTATTTGATTGTTCATTTTAGACCCAAGTGCGGTCTCTACTTTCTGTATCCCTCCCGAGTTGGGAAGTGGTCTTAAATAATTGTGGTTTAATAAAAGAGGATTTTAAATCCCTTTAAAGTGCAGTTCTTCTACCACTTAATCACAGTATTCTACCACAGATCATAGCTGCATTCAGCTCCCTGTTCCAGATCAGGATTAAGGAGTTCACGAAGATGTTTGCCAAGAATATGCACCGAACATTCAGTCCTGACACTGACGCCCGAAGAAAAATGAGAGGATGGCCAGAAAGACAAGAAAATGAACCCGAGATACCTGCAGTACCTGTCCAGAACTCTGAGATAGCACCTTCTGGCCTAGAAGGATTTGGCTACATTGTACAAACCATGCGGGCAGCCATGAAGCCAACGGCAAGTTTTGACGGCAAGTCAGCCGTAATTAATTTCCTGGAAAAGCTAGACGCACATTTCACGTTATATCCAGTTCACGAATTTCAGAAAGTCACTCGCGCGCCAAGCGCTTAGAAGGGCCAAGCGCTAAATTTGCATATCACAAACCGTTTGATTACTTTTGATTGGATAATGCTAATTAGGCTTGGTTTTCACATAAATTATTCCTATTCTTCCAAAAGGCTCACGCTTCCCCACAGAAGCTCTATCTTCTTAATTTTATTCTCTGCAAATACGGATCACATTGATTCGATATTTCATTGAATATCATCATTTTTGGGTATGTAAAGATAATTTTGGACATGAGTGTAATTCGAAATATTTCGTCTACAAAATACATGACTACGTTAGATCTTACGAGTGGCTATTTTCAGATTGGGGTAAAACCCGAAGACGTACACAAAACCGCGTTCATAACTAAGTCTGGCACGTACGCATTTCTTAGAATGCCTTTTGGTTTATCCGGCGCGCCGGCAACGTTCCAAAGATGTATGGACATCGTCTTAAGACCAGTCCTTGGTAAAAGCACGTTCATATATTTAGACGATATTATAATTACGAGTAGTAATCTAGAACAACACTTACAAGATTTAAGAAAAGTATTTTCATTGTTAAAGGAAGCTGGTTTAAAGATAAATGCGTCCAAATGTAAATTTGCCGCAAAAGAGTTACGTTATTTAGGGTTTAAAATTTCTCAAAATGGAATCGAAACGGATCAATCAAAGATAATACCTATTAAAAATTATCCTGTTCTTAAAACAGCGTAGAAGTTATCGTCGTTTCTTGGTATGTGTTCATACTATCGGTCCTTCATTACAGAAGCCAACTTTGTATTTCAAAAACTGAAAGACGCATTGACTCAAGCTCCCGTCTTAAAATTTCCGGAGGGGGATAAAGGATTAGAAATTTAAGCGGACGCTTTAGATTTTGCGATTGGGGCAGTGCTTTCTCAAAATGGGCAACCCGTGGCCTTTTTCAGTCGAACATTAAATGAAACCCAGAGAAACTATTCGGCCACAGAAAGGGAAACTCTCGCAGTGTTATCAGCAGTACATACATTTCGTGTTTTCTTTGGAAGTTCTCCAGTAACTGTATATACCAACCACGCTGCGGTCATTAGACTTTCTCTGGGAAAAATTTATCACCCAGTTTAATAAGGTCGGCACTTAAATTGCAAGAATATAATCTAGAAATTAAACACACACCGGGAAAAGAAAATGTTGTGGCAGATGCTTTAAGCAGAATTAATTTGGATGAAAATGGAAATACTGTTAAAATAGCCATGCTGACATCCAAGGTATTAGATTCTCGTGAAACAGTAATAGCCGAACTCGGAAAAGATCCGGAGTTCAAAAATATATACAATTATTTGGCCGACCCTGGGAATTTCAGTCATGCGCATATTGTGCCGATAAGAAATAGGGCCGCGAATTACGAAATAATTGACGTTTTATTTTATACGAAAACGACTAATGAAAACTATGAGTTTAGACCGGTTATCCCAGCTAGCATTAGATTGAATGTATTAGAGGAGTTGCACGATTCTGGCATTTCGGGCCATTTGGGCATAAGAAAAACTGTCCAAAGAGTTCGCGAGGCAGTTTTCTTTCCAGAACTGCAAAAGTTTACTAGGGCGTATGTCCAGTCGTGCCCAACATGTCAATTTAATAATTATGTTAATTTCCGCCCGGCCGGGTTCCTAAATATTGTTAAATCAGAATTCCCAAATCAAATTATGGGCATCGATTTATTGGGACCTTATCCTAGAAGTAAAGTTAACAAAAGCCTATATCTTTTAGTTATAGTGGACCATTTTAGCAAATGGTTAAAGTTGATTCCGTTAAAACGCGCGTCTGAAAAAATTGTAGTAGATTCAATTCTAAATAAGTATATTTTAAAATACGGGGCGCCCCTAAAAGTTATTTCCGACAACGGTCCCCAGTTTGTTAGTAATATTTTTGAGGAAATGTGTGCAAAACTGGGCATACGTCACCTAAAGATGGTCTCGTATCGTCCGCAGTCAAACATAGCGGAACGGGTTAATAGAAATGTAGTGAAAATCATTCGAAGTTACGTTAAGAATTACCACTCTACCTCGGATAGCCATATACTAAATGAATTTGCATTTGCCCTTAGAACCGCCAAACACGACACAACACAAAAAACACCCGCTGAACTGTTTCTTGGAAGAAAGATTTTGACACCCTTAGATAAACTTTTCTTTGTCCAGGAAAGGGCAGAAGAATTTAAAATGAGTGATATTCAGAATTTGATACGGGAAGCAAAAGGAAGTGCTGAAATAGCCCAGAGGAAACAACAATACTATTACGTTAAAAAGAGAAGACAGGTCAATTATAATGTGGGAGATGAAGTGTTAAAAATAAAACATGCTTTGTCAAATGCCCCAGAAGTAAAGGTGGGGAAATTTTTTCCGCGTTTTGAAGGCCCTATCATTATCGAGAAAATTACGCGTTTTCAGCAGTATGCTAATTTGAAGTGGAGCCAAGTTCTATTTAAACGAAAGGTAGAAACCTTTCAGTGCGAGAGAGCTTTTAGTCTCAAACCACGGTTACTCTATTCAACGTTCGCCTGACTAGCTACCACGCTGCGGTCACTAGACTCTACTCTGGGAAAATTTTATCACATTTTTTTTAAATGCTATGGCTAGCATTTAAATTCTAAGCCATAGCGCTTTTACGTGATTGCTTATTGAAGTAATTACAAGTGCGTCAGTATTAGTTAAATCTTGCTACGCACCATTTAGTTTAGAGGCCAACCTCGCGTTATAGCTCTGTGAGCAACGACCATTTAATTTCTATTTAGCTTTTAGTTTAAATTATTTGATTGTTCATTTTAGACCCAAGTGCGGTCTCTACTTTTTGTATCCCTCCCGAGTTGGGAAGTGGTTGTAAATAATTTTGGTTTAATAAAAGAGGATTTTAAATCCCTTTAAAGTGCAGTTCTTCTACCACTTAATCACAATATTCTACCACAGAACATAGCTGCAGTTCCCTGTTCCAGATCAGGATTTAAGGAGTTCACGAAGATTTTTACTAAGAATATGCACCGAACACTCAGTCCTGACAACAGTGGTAATGCTCTGCTTACAGCGACAAGTGTTGACAAATCAAAAAGTGTTCTTTTAAGCACCGCTATATCCTTTATTAATGATGGTATGGGTAAACTACATCCAGTCAAAACATTGCTTTATGTCGGCAGTATTTCATCCTTTATAAGCAGAGAATGTGCGAGTAGATTCCAATTGAAGACAGATAAAGCAAACATCGCAATTTTCGTATTAAATGATTCCTTCTTTACAATTCGATCCAGAGTTTCGACATGCATTAGCAATAAAGATAAAAGTTATGTGAGACATTTAGACCTATTAGTAGTACCAAAAATCACGCAAGATTTGATTCCTTCAAGAAAACTTGATATTAAAATGCAAGATTTTAGTAGCATAAAATTAGCTGATGAGAATTTTAATGTTTCAGAACGTATAGATATGCTTTTGGAAGCTGAGTTTTTTTTTTTAGAAATATTAAAGTCTGAACAGATTGGCTATGAAAACTCGAGTCTTATTTTGCAAACAGCGTATTTGGGTTTATTGTTTCAGGAAGCGTTACGTCAGAAGAACAGAACCGAGTACATTGCGGGTTAATGAAAACAACAGATGACTTAGAACAAACAATGAAAACAATTTGAAAAATAGAGAATGTTGGAACAGCCATTCCAAAAAATAAAGAAGCAGAAATATGTGAAGAACATTATGTGCAAACTCATAAACGAAATGAAGAAGGAAGATATATCGTAACAATGCCGCTAAAGGAAGACCCTATTTGCTCAGGAAATTCAAAGGATTTGCCATTGAAAGGTTAAATACCCCATGGAAAAGATTCGGGAAAGACCCTGAATACTTAAACCTGTATCAGGAGTTTCTACGGAGTATTAAGAGCTTGGGCATAAGACTAAGGTTAAGGAGAAAGGTGAGCCTAAGGTATTGTACTATATGTCACATCATGGGATACATCGCCATCAAAAAACAACAACTAAATTGAGAACAGTGTTTAATGCATCATGTTTAACATCAAATGGAATTTTGCTAAATTCTTTACAACGTAATGGAAGGGTTATTCAAGATGATCTCTTTTCAATCATACTTTGATTTCGAAAGTACCCATTCGCAGTTACGACAGATATCAGAAGAATATATAGAATTATTCAAATTAACTTTGAACAGAGATGCCTACAGCGAATCCTGTGGAAAAAGAAATCAATGCATCTGTGAAAGTCACGAGCTTAATACTGTGACCTACGGCAGAGTTAGTTCTCCATACTTAGCTATGAGAGCGCTTAAGCAACTGTCGATTGATGAAGGTCTAAAATTTCCATTAGCTGCGCCAGTTTTACTTAAACATTTTTATATGGACGACGTGCTTAGCGGAGCGGAATCTTTGAGTACAGCAACGAGCTTCAATCTCAGTTAACTGCAATACTAAAGCGTGCAGGACTGACACTACACAAGTGGTGCAGTAATCATGCTGAACTTGCGGAAGATAACCACACCTATCCTTTTCCTAATGAAGAAGAATCTACAACACTCGGAGTGTGCTGGAAGTCAAGGAGAGACTGTTTTAGTTTTAAAGTCACACTCGATGATGACAGAGTTGTTACCAAACGACAAATATTGTCCAAAATTGCAAGATTGTTCGACCCGATTGGTTTACTAGGGCCAACCATAAGTAAAGCTCAAATATGCCTCCAATAATTGCGGTTGTTAAGGATGAATTGGAATAAACCACTGCCAAAAAAGGAAGCTGATGAATGGAAGAAATTCTCTACCGAATTGGAAGTGATCAGTAAAATAGAGTTGAGAGGTTTATTCTTATTGCAGAAGTAGACCAAATGGAACTTCACAGATTAACAGATGCCTCTGAGATAACATACGGAGCAGCCATATATTGTAAGTCCTATTCGAGAGATGGTGAAGGGAAAACAAGGCTAGTGACTAGTAAATCCAGAATCTCGCCTGTGAAACGAGTTACTATTCCTAGACTGGAGCTTTATGTGGCAGTCTTACTTTCAAGGTTAATAGTCAGTAATACCTGCGTTAGAGATTCCTGTGAACAATGTGTATCTGTGGAGTGACTCCATGATCGCACTTTCATGGTTACAAAGGGAGCCTTACCAGTTGAAAACTTTTGTTGGAAATCGAGTGGCAACAATTCAAGAATTGACTAATGGTTATCAGTGGCGTCATGAGTCATCAAATGAGAATCTGAGTGATCTTATATCCCGAGGTTTGGGCCCAAGTAAACTTTTAGGAAATGATATATAGTGGAAAGGCCCTCTGTTCCTGAGAAACAATGAGTATCCAAATAAAGAGATTCCGGTGCAAGTCATTGTAAAGGACTTTCCAGAAGAGCTAAAAATCCCTAGTGACTCTAATATTTTTCTTAATGTAAAAAGCTAACCCTTTCATTGAGGATTTCCTAAATCTAAGTAATAATTACACTAAAATTATTCATGTTTTAAGTTTTATTTTTAGGTTTGTAAACAATTGCAAAGGAAAGAACAAAGTTTCCAGTTCTCTTCAGAGCGCGGAATTAAAATTATCCGAAATTAAACTGATTAAGATGATTCAAAATATTGAGTTTAAAAAAGAAATCTCAAGCCTTTAAAAGGATGGTAAGGTACCTCCAGATAGCAAGGTAAGAGGTATTTTTCTATTTCTAGATCAATATTGAATTTTACGAGTTGGATGCAGACTAGCTAATTGTAAGCTGAATTTTGATAGAAAATTTCCAATAATCCTACCAAAGAATCATAAATTAACTTAATTTAATTATTATGATGTTTCATAGGAAACACATGCATATTGGTTCACAAGGCTTATTGTCTATTGTTAGGCAAGGGTTTTGGCCATTAAATGGACGCAACATTTGCAGAAAAATAGTACCTGAGTGTGTCGTATGCTTCAAAGCAAAACCAATTCCCTGTCAACAACTTATGGGTCACTCCCTAAAGAAACAGTCAGCTAGAATTTTCCGTTCAGTTGTGTTGGACTTTATTTCTTTGGTCTTTATTTTATAAAATACCCTCAGCGGAAAAAACGTCGCCTTAACAAGGTGTATGTGTGCATTTTCTTTTGTTTTGTTACCAAAGCTTGTCATCTTGAATTGAAAACAGACCTGTCTAGTCAAGCATTTATTGCAACCTTAAAGCGTTTTTTTCAGCAGGAGAGGC
>KK116183.1:39418-79381 GCA_000611955.2 Stegodyphus mimosarum
CAGAAGAGGCAAGTGTGCACGCATATTTTCAGGTAACGCAACCAATTTTGTTGGTAGTAATGGAGAATTAACTAAATTAAATAGGCTAGTCAGCAAACCAGATGACGAATTAGGCAATTATTTATCGAGTGACAGAATTAATTGCTCTTTCATTCCCCCTAGAGCTCCCAATCATGGAGGTCTTTGGAGGCAGGTGTCAAATCTGTCAAGTTTCATTTAAAATTAACCTATGAGAAGTTTCTTAAAGTAATTGCTCAAATTGAGGGGATCTTGAATTCTCGACTCTTGCATCCTTTATCATCTGAACAAGAGGACTTTGATATTTTGACTCCAGGCCTTTCCTGACAGGCAGACCTATCACTGCTATTGCAGAACCTTATATTAAACGTTAATGATAATTGATTAAAGAGGTGGCAAAAACTGACTAAAACCGTGCAAAATTTGGAAGTACTGGAGAAATAATTATTTGAGTGCAATGCAAGGAAGAACTAAATAGTTGTTTGAAAACGAAAATATACAAATTGGAACTATGGTAATTTTAAAGACTGATAATGTCCCCGTATGTAACTGACCTTTTGGCAGAATCGTAGAGATATTTTTAGGAAAAGACAATAAGGTGAGAGTACTTTCATTGAAAATGAAAAGAGGTATTTTTAAGAGATCAATTAATAAAATTTGTGTTTTACCTATGCCAAATTGAAACAAGGTATGCTTGTAATTAATTATTGTGTTTCTTATTGTAGTTGTTAATGGTATTATGTTGATGTTTACAATTATTTACCTATATTTTATATTGTGACACTGTAAAAACTTTCATTGTAAGATTTACAATTTTGAATGATTGCATCATGTCAAGGCAGGCGGTATGTTTAGTCTGCGAGCGTATCTCAATGCGTCTTGAGCTCTTGGAGTTTTGTTTCGTGTAAATCTGAGCTAAGAGTCTCAGAGAGAATTCATGGCTTCGATTGGCTATGAGCTATATAAAATTAATGAAAATAAAGGTGTTAGATATTATTACAATTCACGAGTAAGTTCCAGTGTGAGTGTAACAAATGATGTATGAATTTAGTTTCTCTAATCACAAATTTTATGTTATTTATTGCAAAACTTTAACATTTATTTCATTTGACATATGTCTACTAAAGAGACTAGAAATCAGTTTTCCAAGTGGAATCCGTATATCTCAGAGCAGCAATTATATGGGTCAACAATTGTCTCAAAGACTAGAATTGAGTCATTCACGTTTTCTTCGGATAGCCAGAGCGTACCAATTGCGCTCAGTAACAAGAACACAACACTCATGATCAGAGCACTCCATGAAATGATTATTACGACAAGTTCGCTTTGTCAAGCGAACCTGGATAAGAAGCACATAATAATTGAAGGCAACAAGTTTGCCTACCAAGCAGCCAAAGAAATGTGAGGACAGCTAAGCGTGGATTGTGAACTTCCAGTTTCAAAACCGGTAGCTAAGATTCAGATATCGAAAGATGTATTTGAGGATGGCAAGAAAGATGTTACGATGGGAGTACAGGTAGGCTTACACACGAGTAATACCAAATGTTTTACTAAAGAGATGGGGGGCAGACTCTCTTCTCGTGATGGCTGCATCGAATCAGGGAAATTCTCAAGTCATTTCAATCATTTCCTCAAAGGAAATGCAAAGTGTTGTGGTGTGCGGAAGTTGAGACAGCGGACTGTAAACACTAAATCTATGACTGTGACTGCTCACTACTTTCAACAGTGAGGAGGTAACACCTCACGAACTGCGCAACAACAGTTATGAGAATGGACTTCTTCTATAATTCCAGGTCTTCAACTGGGATAAAGCCAATCATGAAATATGTATTACACAACGGGAAGAAACTAATTGTAGAAAGATGATCAACTATCCATTTGTAAAACTAATTCATTCTCTATAATCAAGAATAATTGCAAAGGTGCAACTGTACATCTGTGTAATTATAATGTAGAGAGACGACTCTACCTTGTATATATTGTATATAGTCCTTTCATTGTTTCTATATAACCTGTACATATATATCGAATAAAGGACCTGCGGGTCCCCAGTTGACGATGTCAACAAGTCATTCAGTCAGAGGTGATGCTCTATCAGGGCAATCCCTTAGCTTTAACAGACGCGTGATACTAAGAGTACGATCGATAGTTTGTTTTGACTATTTCAGCAAGAGGTGTCAAAAGTTCTTTTTCCACATAGTGCTTTAAATTAAACGAGGCGGGATAGTCAAAATTAGTAAGTTAGTTATGTAAAATAACCCCCTGGGGTTGCATACACTGGCTTAGTACTGTACTATGGTACTATGAATCAGAAGGCAAATAACACAGATCCAGCACAATAACGCTATGGCCAGAAGGGCAGCCACTGCCGTTCCTGATGGTCGTGGCTTCGGCCATTCGAGTGGGCCAGCTTGACAAGCAGAACTGTGGTTCTTAAATAAGCTTCTCCACTCTTCGTGGTCTCCATGTGCTTGGGAGAGGTGACCCTGAGTTGACGGATCAGCAAGGAGTGCTAAGAGAGTGTTCAAATTTCAAATCTCCGCGGCAGAGGAGTGGGATCCCATTACAAGTAGTTTATGAAAGCGCAAAGAGGACTCCCTTTTTGGGCCTTTCTGACGATTTTCCAATCTTCCGCCTAATACGGTGTGGGGTCCGTACGTGGAGCGCCTGACATCGAGATGGCGGAACACGTAATTGCATTAGAAGTATGCCTAAGGCCATAAGCCATAAAAGCAAAGGGATGTGCATTTCACTTTATGGGATAAAGAAGAACTCCGAAAGGAAAACATTATTATTAAATAATCCACTTAATCCTTAAATGCATGTAGGAGCCATTTGGTAACATACTCATATTTAGTCATGTAATTCAAATCAAAACACAAATTTTAGCTTACTGCATAGTGTAACCAATTTTATACATACTCTTTACGTATATAGATTTGAAAGTTTCAGTGTGGTGGCACCACTAACGGTGTAACAGCCATTATTGTGTAAGTTGATGTGCAGAGTATGGATATCATTTGTGTTTACCAATTTTTGATTTTGTGTTTGTTGTTATTTTAATGTATTTAAAGTTTTAAATTGTTTGAACAAGTTTATAAGGTATGTATTATTACATAAAATTGTTATTACACATTTGCTTATCGTATGTTTTTGTAAAAGTTAATAATATTTTTTCAAAAATTGGAATTATTAACTTTGATTTTTTTAGTATTTTTCGTATTTTATTAGATAACCATTCTGATGTATTTTTGAATTTAAAAATAAAAATAAAAAATTCATGCATTTAAGGGTTCATTCTTTTTACGGACAGAATTGCGCATTTCGAAATAAAAAATACAATATTTTATTAATAAAATGAATTTAATCAATAATAAATATTTTTAAACCGAGTTTAAAGAGATATGACTTGGCAGTAAATTGTTGTGTAGCAAATTTCACGTAACACTTAATTATTTAAAAGTTTGACTTAAGATTTAATTTTCATTATTCTAAATTTATGCTACACATCGTTATTTTATTTAATATGTCGTATTTATATTTGCTTTAGTTTAATTTTAATTAGGGGTTTTGGTACTTTAAGATATGTACGTTTCTTCCACTGGTTACTCGTAAACGCGTTGAAACAGACAATGGAATTAGGTGCTTTCCTACGTAATAAACTTGATTTAAAATTACTTAACTTAGGTTGATTCCCTATTAACTTATATCATTGGATGCAGAAAAATTAGCCTTTTAATTTAAGAGAACTTTCAAGTTTCTAGCTTAACTAGTTTTTAAGTTACAGTTAATTATTTAACGAAATTATTGCACTTCGTGAGATTTTTGCTTTAGGGGGAAAGGAGTGAAAAAAGGTTGCTTTTGCAGTTGAATTCTAAGCCTTTGCTTAGGAATTTGTCCCGTCAGGGGTGGTTTGCTTTGGGTTTGCTAGTTTTCTCACGCTTGCGTCGAATTCTTGGTTTTTCCTTTGTCGGGCTTGGCGAGATTCGAATTTTGTGTTCCAGTTCAACTCCTCGGATTTTGGACGATTGTAGCAGGGGTTTGTTCGAGGTGTAGAGTTTAGTATTTTTTCCCCTTTTGGCAGGATTTGGCGATATCTGATTTCCTGACTTGACAAAAAGGCGGTGCAGGTGTGATTTCGCTCTCTTTTCGCTCTTTTCCTCGGCTGACTTGACGTTTTTTCTCGCGTGCCTTGAGCACGTTGTTTCTGTAGGGCAGCTTCGATGAGATTGCTTCGTAGCTGGGGGCTTATGGCTCCTTTCGCCTGCGTCCGACTGATGGGCTAATAAGTCATCAGTTAATGGATCTTCAAAAAAATTATTCTTCAATCGAGAAAACTACAATTCATTGACGAAATTTCATTTTCAAAAATTCTGTTATCCTTCGGGCTCAGTCTGCCCCCATCAGTTTAAGAAAAAAAATGAAGTAAAAGAAAATTTTCCTGATGAATCTGAAAGACAACGGTTCCTGTTGAGGCCCTACTTTTCTTCTAACTTCAAGATGTCAATCCATCTACGACTACGACCGAAAGTTGCAGTTCCAGGTTCCTGTGTTCCGGGGTAATTTTCTGCAGTTCGGTTCCATCCAGCCATCCCGAATCCTGCTGTGGACTGTTGAGTCTCTCCCTGTCCATCGATCTTAATTCCTACACATCGTAGAAGACCAGATTGCTGCTCATTCAGTCTACATCATTTGTCAGATAAGAGTTATTTTTTTTCTCTGAACTTTTAGTTCTTAACTTTAGTTCTTAAGAAAATTTCATCCAAAATTTACTGATTTAACTATTTCCTAAAAATAGTAAAGATTCCATTATTATCAGAATTTAAATTATATTTTCTTTAATTTAAGCATTTTCTAAAGGATTTTGAAATGTAGAGGAAATTAAATTTTTAATTTCTTTGGTGATTTACTGCTTTTGCAGAGATTGAGGTAAAATAGTTAGCAGTCTTAAATAGCTCCAGTTTAAATTCTAAATTTTTCTTAAAAAGGGGGTTTTGGTGTAACTCAGTTGGATGAACATGATAGTAGTTTCTTTTATTTATTTATTTATTTTTGGTACAATACTATAAATATTTAGCTCTGTTCTTAATTTATAGAATTTTTTTTTACTTGGATGAATAAGGTGTAAAAACCTTAAAATCGTTAAATGTAATAGAAGTTATTAATTTTATATCTTAACTCATGAAATAGCTATAATTGACTAACAGTTGTTTTTTTAATTGAAGTGATTATCGTAAAAGTTACGGAATTGTGAAAACCAATATCAATGTTTGAAAATAGTCATTTCTTAATTAATAGTTTTAGTAGTTCCCGGGGACTAGTATAAATTTATATAATAGTAAATTGATTGATATACTTGTTTAAGAAAACGTATAATAAACTCTATAGTTTTAGTATTACTGATTTATGTGTTTACTTGAAATTACGATAACACTACATTGTTTGACCAGTATCAAGGTTCTTCCTGTTGTTGAAACTAAACTTAAAATTAATACACAACGCAATTTCTAAATTGGTTAGGTCACCCAGCACATAACAAAATCTATCGATACTTACGACACAGATGTTGATATTAAAAGCTTTAAAAACAAAAGAATATGTTCAAATTATCTTCTCTCTATATACCAAAAATTCCTGTTGATACAAATGGGACTGGTAATTGTTTAATAATATTTGTATTTCTTAAATTGGTGGATCAAATATGTATCTGTAATAAACTGAAACAAATACCAAATTATATATTTTTGAATTCAAATCTGATTAAGAATAACTTGTTTGTATTTGATTTGGAAATAAAACATATTCCTTAATTGTAAAATAAATTTTATTTCTTAGAAAAAACAGACGGATACTTGGTTAAATTATGGTTACAAGAACATCGCGAAGAATGCGAAGGCTGTCTTCCTAAGGGAGAAATATCTTCGTAGAGGACTTTCTAATGGAAACTGGCTCTTATTCCGGTTACACATAACTACGACAATTATGAAAATTAATTCTGCAGCTATCCGTTCTCCTGGGCTCAAACGCAGGATAATACCTATGTTCGTGCACAAGCCTTAACCATCATTGGCTGCGACTGTATAAGTTACGAAAAAAAATAGCAATAATTTTCAAAGTAGTGGAGAAATTTTAGTTGGAAGAAATGAAAATTCAAGAAGAAATATAAATGTTTTCTGCATATCGAAAAATATTATCACTTGTCATTTCCTTAAACAGCAGATGCAAATAACAGCGAAAACATTAACTTGTACAAACCAGTTTAAAAAGAAGACTTCATACAGGAATGTAGAAAATGTTACATTAATGATTCCATGGTTTTTAAAACAAATAGGAAAATGGAAATCCAAAGCTGTTATTTATTAAGAAGAAATGCTATACTGCAACAGGCGTAATATTTCGTTTTCTAAAAGGAATGTAGTATTAAAAAAAACTAACGCAGTTTCATAATTTTGTATTTTCCTTTGAAATTTCGGGGTGTCATAAATATCCTTAATTCTTTTCTGAATTTCGAAAATCTGACAGCTGAAGCATCAAAGTTTCGATCATAACGACAAAAGCTACAGCGAGAAGAAAACACGTCTTGAAGAAAATGGTTACCGTAAAAAATAATTCAAAATGGTAAAAAAAATTCCGAATGCAGGGCTTCGAATTCATGCAGTAAAACGTTATCCAATAACAATAAGGTTGCTCCCGAATATTCTTAGAAATATTTAAACAAATAAAAGAAGAAAACTGCTACAAGGGTAGAACGCAAAACACCAAAGCATTAGATTTAGCTTCTAGTAATGCTTATGTGTCATATTACATTTCGGAAAACTTCAAGATCAGTTGTCAGATACTGCTATTACAACAGCATACAGAGCAGGAAGGAAAAAAAATAAAATTTTCCATAGCCCGTAGCGTAGTGCTGTAATACAGAATTAAAATATTCAGAAACGTCAAAAGCAGTAACTATTAAATATTCATTATGAATTTCTTATAGTTTACATGGCAAACAGATCATATGCAAAATTATTTTGTTAAAGGCATTTTAAGAATTCTGTACTGCAGAGTTCGTTGTTTTAGCTACTTGGTTTGTATATTTAGTCTTTTACTTTTTTAAGCTCACAAACATGCATACATAATTTCGCTCATGCTTCCATAGGCAGATATCTATCTATCTTGAATCCATCAACTTACGTTTGCCATTTTTTGACATATTTTTAACAAAATGTAAATTTTAAAAATAAACTTTTAGTGAAATAATATACAAATAACTGAAACCCTAGGTGATGCAATTGTTTTTACTTAATTGTGCGAAGTAACAAGGAGGTATTGTAATCACAAAAAATTTCCGGTCAAAATAGAAAACATCTATTTTGACCGCTATAGAATGCAACTTAACGATGTTATTGAGTGGCATCCGTATGTAAGGACAGAATAAAGGACTCTTCCTCCCCCAAATAATTATAAAACTGATTAAAAATGGATTCCAAAGCGAATTTTTTCGTGGCGTCTGGGCGTACGTACGTATCTATGTATGTATCTCGCATAACTCAAAGACGAGTAGCCTCAGAACGTTGAAATTTTGTATATAGGGCTGCTACAACATGTAGATGTGCGCCTCGCACATTGGTTACAATCGGCAGCACCAAAAGTCTATAAATATATGTATATATATATATCCACTCTGTTACTCGGCTCAGTGAGCTCAGTTACTTTATTCTTATAAGTTTGTAAATTGTGCATTTTTTGCTTCAAAAATGATTGAATTATGTTGTTCTTATCTTTCGTTTAAGAATTTTATTTCCTTAGTTAACCTGTATGCAATAATTGTGGAATTAGCAACAATTAAAAAGTTTTTTAAGTGCGGCTAAGCCTAATTTTTGGTTATGACAGCGACGATATTTGTTTACATTTGAAGCTTAGCAGAATAGTGGATTTGTTGCCAATCTAGAGAAACGAAGATCCGCAACAACAAAGTAACGTCTTCTTTTATATTGCGAATTAAATTATGCTTGATTCGTTATGGAATTATTGTTTAAGTTATTAGTGGTTTTTTGCGTACAAATTGTAATTTTAATTGTAGAAGTTGCTTCTTAGTTGTTTTAACTGTATTTGGTGCTTTATGTTTTTCTATATCTTTGAATTTTTAATAAAAATATTTTGAATTTTTATGTATTTTTGCCTTACCGCGAAGTGAGAACTGAATTAATTAGTAGCGTATGCGCATTAGGTAAGCGGCGCTTCATCGTCTGTGAAAAACTGTTTCTTTTTTATTTGTTTAATTTCTTTTATGGATCGTTTTAGAATTATTATACACTCACGTTTGTGAAAATTGCAACACCATGAAGGACTTACGCGAGTGAGCTGAAATTTTCAGGAAATGCAAAGTAGCGCATGATATGGAAATGATTAGAATTGCAAATCCGTAGCGCATGCGTATGCTGAGCAGCGCCCTCTGAACGGCTGATGGATCCGAATAAATAGACGGCTGTAGCGAGGCGTGTATGGTTATCGGTGGTTATCTGCTAGTGGTAAACGTTAACTCAATCTGTACTTATGCCTCGTCGACGAAAGAGAGCGAGATTTGAACAACTTACAGAGTTTGAACGAGGGAGAATCATCGGCCTTCGTGAAGCTGGATTGTCGTATCGTGCAGTAGCCTCTCGTGTGCAGCGTAACAGCAGCACAGTGATGCGCGTTTGGAAGCAGTGGACGGACGAGTGTCGGACAACTCGGAAATCCGGGAGTGGACCCCGAAATGTGACGTCAGCTCGCGATGATAGACACCTGGTCCGCATGGCGCGGACGGACCGTACAGCTTCCTCTAGACAATTGGCAGCACTGTGGTCAATAGCTACAGGTGTTTCATTGTGTGCTTCATCAATTCGTAGACGTCTGCTGCAGTGTGGACTGCGCGCACGGACTCCTTTATACAGGATCCCCCTAACGCACGACCATCGCCGCCTGCGGCTACAATGGGCCAATCAGCATAGAGACTGGCGTGCTGATTGGCAGCATGTCGTGTTTTCTGACGAATCCCGCTTTAATTTGTGGTACCATGATGGCCGCATTCGTGTCAGACGCTATGCCGGTGAACGCCACCTTCCGGAGTGCATTATCGAACGCCACAGTGGACGAACACCCGGAGTTATGGTCTGGGGCGCCATAGCATATCATAGACGATCTCAATTGCTACGAATTGTGGGCAATCTGAACAGCAACCGGTATATCCGTGAAGTTCTACAGCCCGAAGCTGTTCCCTTCCTTCAAAGCTTGCCAGGCGCTGTATTTCAACAGGACAATGCCCGCCCTCATACTGCTCGGATTGTTAAATCCTTCTTTGCAGCGCAGCAGGTACAGCTTCTTCCTTGGCCTGCGTGTTCCCCGGATATGTCGCCAATTGAACATGTGTGGGATGTCATTGGTCGGCGTCTTGCTCGTGATCCTCGTCCTGTTGCGTCTGCAGACGAACTTTGGGTACGCGTACAAACGATATGGAATGCTCTTCCTCAGTCAGACATTCAAACTTTGTTTGACTCCATGCCACGTCGTGTAGCAGCACTTATTGCGGCGCGTGGTGGCCACACAAAATACTGATTCTGATCTCTTGTTCATGTTTGTTTGCTTTGAACATTTAATCATTTATTTGTACCACTACCACTCAACTGTGTATTAAATTGCATTCAATTATGACGATTCCTTCTTGGTGTTGCAATTTTCACAAACGTGAGTGTAGTACTTGAATAGAACTTGTGGTAATTCTTCAGATGCTATAATTTTTGCTCATAATGAATCACATCACATAAATAATGGATCACATCACATAATGAATCACATCACATAAACTGAATGAGATTAAACACTGTTAAGTGAACCTAGCGCCGAAATGTGGTTATGGTAAATAAATACAGTGAACTTTAAAGAGCGCATTTATTCCATAGCGGTTTATGCGCTATCGAAGATATAATTCAAAATCCGTTAACTGTTAATTCAACATGTTTAAATGAAATGCAGAAAATTGCGTATAATTTAATATTTCGCACGAGGAAGTAATGTGGTAGTCATCAGATTTTTTATTTTACAATACTTACAATCGCTTGACACAGAAGATATCTCTTCGAGCAAATTCCCTACAGATTATTGAAATCATTTATCTTTACTTCTGTTTAAAAGTCTTAAAACTATTGATGAAGGTATCAGAGTTATTCTCCAAAAAACAATAAAGGAAATAGTTTCTGGGAAACTTTTCAATGAAAACAAAAGAATTTAAGTACACCCTAGATGCTTAAAAAAAGAAAAGTGCGTGGAGTAAAATTCAAAGTATGTGTTATATTACAGATCCCGAAAGTTTCGGTGACTACTACTTTCATTTTAAAAGAATGAAAGGGCCTTTCTTTCCCAGAATAGTCTTGCTCACTTCATCCAGAAAAAAAGAAATTACAGAGTTTGCTCTTCTGTAGAAAATTCTGAAATGTATGTAAGCTAGTTAGCAAATGTTTCCTGATGAATTTTATCAAAAATATATCTTCTAAGTAATAAGTAATATTAAAATCAAAAACAGCTTCTATGCTTAAATATAACAGACAAAAGAAGCCACAGTAAATTTTAAACTCAAAGAACTATTGTTATGTTAACTTATAAGGAATTGTAACATTCCTTTCCAAGCTTGTTGTAGAGTCATTAGATTATTTGGAAGCTAGAGTCGTGAATAATCAGCACTGCCCTCACTGGGATTCGAAACTCGGACCTCTCGAATGCGCGCCGAATGTGCTGGCCATTTTACCACGAAGGCTTGCTAAGAAGGCGGGAGAAATACCTTATGGTGTAAGTGACGCTACATTCATTCGTACCTGTACGATGTGCGGTTCGAATCCGTAGGAGAGTATAGTTGATTCTTTACGTTTCTTGCTTCGAAAATATTAATACAGTAAAGATGGAGCTAAAATGTGACTGGGGGATAGTTCGGCACCATCTAAAATTGGTCCTGGCTCTCATGCCTTTCTCCAGTCATCCGTTAAGCGTTAGAGAATGTAAGCAATTTTCGCATTCGCCCGTGCTTGTTGTTATGGTGTAAATGACTGAACGTCTACCTAGCAAAGTGGAAGATCCGTAGCATGAATCCCGCTGACAGCATAGTTCTTTTTTCGTGATTCTCGATCAAAAAACTGACGTTTCTAATAGCACACAACTAAAATGTGATGGACTATAATAATTCCTCATCACTTGACTTTAGTAGAATGTCTCTCGTCCTTTCTCGAGTGGACCTTTAATTAAAAAAAAATATTAGGAATTTTCATGTTAACCCCTGCGTGCTCTTGTGGTATAAGTTCTAGCACATCCACCTAGTAACTGGAAGTTCAGTGATTCGAGTACTGGAGAAGCTATAGTTGAACTTCATATCCTCTGTCATTGAAAAAGAAAACTGAATGTCTGTGCAAACTGCCAGACACAGACTTTCGTTTTAGCTGGCATTATTTTTTAAGTTTATTCGCCACATGAGGCTTAATAAAGCTCTTGGTTATTTTACACTAGCGGAAGTACCCGACGGCATTTAAGTTAGATTGAGATGAATGTATCTAACAATAGAGAGAACGATACCGCTAGAATCCTTCTCTAAAAAGGATGCAAAAAACTACGATCATAGTTATATATTTTTCAGTCTGATGCGATATGGATCCACATGAAAAATATCGATAGAAAAATAAGTTAATTCTCTCTCATTATACCAGCAACAATAGTACGCAGTTTTTAATGATTTTCATCTGTCTAATCAAAGGGTCGTAGAAGCTTAAGTTCCATCTAATGTTTCACCTATATTCAATTTTAGTCGATTAAATGTTGCAAAAATTTGTTGGATAAACCAACAGACTTTCTTCTTTATATATATAGATTATTGATAAGGTCATATTCTCGCTGCTAGCATATTTAATTGCTCTTTTGATAATTTGTATTGATCAGCCTAGAATTTAATTAACATTTCAGATATAAAATATTCCAAAACTCCTTAAAAAATTACCCTATCATTTTTATTCATAAGTTGATTTTCACATGCCGAAAATATTTAGTTGTTCGATTTTTAATAAAAATTGGGACTAGTTCGATAAAATAATTGCACGTATAACAGCAGTGACTTAGAAACAAATTACTTTTATTTTTAGATAATTATTGCAAAAATAATTCGTATACATATTCAAAAAGTCTTTTTTGTATTGGTTGAAATAAAATATAGAAGCTTAATAATGCTCTATGAAATTTTAAAACAAAAGTGTAAAGACGTTAGACGAATATTAAAAGTATTTATAACAAATTTTTAACTTTCAGGGAATTTATAAAAATTGCATCTGCTCTAAGAACAGCAAACAAAAAGATAAAAAAAAACATGTTTGGAGAGGGAAAGAAAGAGGCTAGAATTTGAAACGTTACGAAGAATAAAGTGATTTCGTTGGGTATAAGAAAACTTCTAGAAATTCCAACCCCCATCGAGTTTCTTTAACTATTTATAGTAAGAAGAAAGTATGAAAGTGTAAAGAAAGAGGATGTGGAAAATGTCGTGTTTGATTTTCGAAATAAAACGAATTAGAGAAAATAAAAAATGAAGTATTCCTTTGTTTGGATGAAGGTTTCATAAGAATTCATAGAATATTGAAAGAAATTATGAAGCTATCAACTATAATAAATATCTCAGTAAATAAAGCTATGGATTCCGGAGGAATTATTGGTAAATAGTTTCATAAAGAATTTAAATCGAAATTTTATTATAAAAAGCAGATAACTCGAAAATAACTGTTTAGGCTTCTGTTATTCCTCTTCTTCTGATAGAAGTTATTTTATACAGAATCCTAATCAAATCGTACGGTTATTCTCCCCTTTAACAATAAAAATCCCCATTCTCATTTCAGTATACCCGCATCATTTATTAAAGCAAATGAAACAATCTTTAATTCCTTGTAAAATATTAGATGGAAATACTAAAAAAATTAACGTATTTGAATATTTCTGTAGGTATAGTTTCAAACGTGTTAAAAACAAAACGAAATAGACTTACTTTTATGAACTGACAGTATAGAAAACAAATGAAGCAAATTTTTCAGTTGACTTATTTGGTTTGGTTTATTTAATTACGGCAAAGCACTCGAGGGCTACGATACTTTTGTGATGGACTTTCTAACAGAAACAGGCTCGTATAAAAGTTGCCCATGAAGAAATCTACGAAAACGCCCAAGCAGCCAACATGTTCGCAAAGATTCAAGTCTCGGACCGAAAAAAGCAGTGTTCACCGACTTTACCGCTTAGCCGCTGATAAGCTCAGTCTACCATAATATTTTTGTAACAACTATTAGGGTATAATGGCAGGAAAGATTTGTGGCTGACGAGCTAAAATAAACCAAACGTCATTCGCTGTTTGAAACTACAAATTCCTCCCGGCAACCAAACTCGGGAGTGGAAACAGGGGAATGTTTCATATGCAAATGTTGAAGTCATATGGTATAAAGAAGTTACGCGGTCCAAAGGCAAGACTAGGACCCACTTTCTGTTTTTAGAATTCTGTTACGGACAACTGTTTTCTTAATTTTTGGCTCGTCCTAGCCGCTGTATTAAGAGCCTTGTGAAAGGTGAGCAACAGTGCACTCAGGGACATATACACGAGATGAATACCAGTACGTTGAAGGGCTAATGTAGCAAAAAGCTCTATCAAAAAAAGTCCGGAAAAAGAGTCTTGGACAGAAATACTGGTATTTCGTTCCGAGGTTACAATCTTGAGAACGGGCTGGCTGCATAAGCATTTTCGTGGTTTTCCCCGTACGCAATATGCATACGAGTCGGTTTTGTTCAGAAAGAGCTGCAAAAAGGCATTCTTACTCTTAGGCAGAGAGACCTCATGGCTTTGCACTAATCACATAAACCAAACCAAGCCAAGCCTCCTTCACCTAGAATGAAACCCAGCAAATGCAGTTTGCCAATCAGACGCTTAACCCGCTGGAAGGCGCATTGAGTACTAATAAATTAAATTGCATGAAATGCCCATACAATTCCATCGATATATTTAATTTTAATATAATTTATCTTAATATGATTTATTTACTTATCTTAATATAATTTAATATTTATTTATGGAATTATTAATTAATATTATTTGTAGAATTTATTTATAGAACAAACATAAGAAAACATATGTACAGATATAAATATATATGTTTATACATGAAAGTATAAACATAAAAAATATACAACTATGTAAGTACTACACAGGGTATATCTGAAATGCTTCATCAAACTTAGAGGGATGATAGTACTCATCAAGACGAACAAAAAATGTAACGAACATGGTTACGCAAGTGATATTTAAAGGGTGAAAATCGAGAAAATGCGTCTGGAGACAGACAAACCGAGACGAGCAAGAAACACTCCAGAAAATTATTCATTGCGCAGAATAGGTACAACACAGCTGGTGATGTCCAGAGTAAACAAAAATTTTACAACAATTGTTCAAAGTGTCGACCGTGGACATTATCGCACAGAGTACATCGACGGAGGAACGACGGGCGGACACGACGGAGATTGCGGGGGTTTCCTGGATTTCTGCCTCAGCATTCACAATACGCGCCACTTCTTCTCCTGGCGTTTTTACTGGCGTCTCATAAATGAGGGATTTCATTTGTCCCCAGAAGAAGAATCCGAAGGTACTCCGTGTGATTATGTCCGCAGTCGACACTTATTGTAAAACTGTCGACAGTTGATGTAAACAATTGTTGTAAAAGTTTTGTTTTCTTTGAATATCACGAGCTGTGTTGTACCTATCCTGTGCAATAAATAATTTTCTGGAGTGTTTCGTTCTTGTCTCAGTTTGTCCTTCTCGAGAAATGTAATATTTAGGCATAATTTGAGTCGTAGGATAGAAATATGGAAAAAATTGGAATGCCATTTCAGAAAAGTCCGATTTTGTGTCAAGATACCTATATTAGAACAATGCTGTAATATATATCTTAAGTCGAGCTTTCGAGGCATAAAAAACGCAATTTGAATTTCGTCAAACGGCCCAGTGAAACGGGAGATATAGGACTGACAGTCAAATTTATTGCACAAATCAGTGTGCAATAAATTTCAAGGAATAGAAAGCAAAAAAAAATACACATCGAACATTAATCAATTATTTTTATAGATTTTCAACTGCGCGTATATTTTATTTTTACTACAGAAACGCACTGTAGAAACAACTATTAATTAATATATACTTAATGTGAGATCTAGAGTCTCGAATGATCATTTGCGACTCTTTCATTCAAGTTAAGTTGAAAATCACTTGTAGAAATAAAATACTGAATGTAAATTTCTGTCGATAATTTGCCGTCGAAATTTATTTTTTATGCACTTCATTAACGAAAATGTTCTTTCACATAAATATACTTATTCGAGTAAAACTAAATATTTTTTACATAATCCAGAATTTTTTTGGATTTATCTGAATTTAGAGATTTATGAAACAGGTTAATTCACTTGAATGAAACTTTTATTTTAATAAATGTTTCGATTGCAAATGAGTCAGTTTTAATTAAATCTGAAATCGGTTACCCTACACATTAAAGTTAATTGGCGCACTTATCAACGAAAAATCTTTCATTTTTTTAGATTTTCAAATCTTTTGCCAAATTGATCATGCAACTATTTTTCTATTTCTCCATACTTAGTAAAGTCATCATTTCTTAAGTTTTCTTTTTGGGATTCTAATGTAAATTAACTGTTTTCCTTTTTAAATTTCAGCAAATCAATTTCATCATAAATGCTTTGATTTTTTAGCATATTTAAAGAAAGGTATTGCATTTTTTCTTGAATTGCAATATTTAATTCGCTCAAAAAAAGTTATCACGTCAACAAAAAAAAAGAGAGAGAGAGTGAGAGAGGGAAAAAGGGGGGTAGAAATCACTTGATTACTCATTATGCATACCAGGAAAGTCATTAATTTTTTCTTTAATCAGCAAGAAAATTGCTATCTCATCAAACAAACTATTAATTATAATCTTTGCCTAAGATGCATTTTCTCGTCAGTTTTTTTCTTTGAACAATGTTCATATTATCATTACATAATTTCTAAAAACATCTGATGTGGGCACCACATAAGATCACTGTACAGCCCATTAAATATTCTTCTACAAGAAAAATAATCTGATATTACGTAAATAGAGTTAGATATTTACAACCATAAATTGTTATTAAATATTGTTAGATAGTTATTGTTAGACTAACTACATATATAAGCTGTTAGAATACATGTAGTTAGATTTCGTTATTTCTCATTTTTTAAAATTCATTATGTAACCTAACCTAATGAAAATATTCATGTTTTGTCATGTTTCGAATCATGAGTAATCTAAATCTATTTGATTAACTGAGCTAAAAACATATACGAATTTTTTAGTTATTTTTAAATACATAAAAGGAAAAGATGAGCAATGTACTGAAATTTTTATATTAGTGCCTAAACAGACAAGACTATCAAAAGATGTACACAATGTTTGCTGCCATTTTTAGCATAAATATATCTTATTGAATCACTCTATTCTAAGATAACGTATATGAGAAGTTTATGGGTTTAATAGAAATCAACTTATTCATTCTCACTTTGATAATGTATTAAAGAACAGCGTATAGTAATCACAAGCATAGATTGGGAAAAGTAGTAAAAGCTTTTCTCTATTTTCACAATTCCTATTAAATTTTAAATTAACGTTTGGATACCTTAGAATTTGCTTCTTTTATATTAGTAAATTATGACGTAAATTCATCCTACGTTAATCGTATTTATCCTACGTATCCTACGTTGCGTATTTATCCTACGTATCCCACGTTATGGTCCGCGAAGCATGGCAAATATAATTAAGAGTGCCGAGTATGGACTATTTACATAAAGAGATAAAAACATGTTCTGGAAACTGGTCGTGGTTTTGTAGTTCTTTTGCAGTTAAAAAAGTGTGTGATTGCTTTTAAGAAAGTAATTCAAATGTAGAATTTCAACAGAAAAATTAGCACACTTGCGAATAGAGCCTTAAAGAGTCAAACGACAACAAACTGTTTCTTTACTTCAATTCTTTACGCTGCTGGAAAAGAATTCATCTATCGTTCCACTTCAAATCCAGTGACACTGAGGCTGATTTTTAACAACTATAACACAACTGTGTATGAAACTTTCCTCAAATATTCCTGTTCCATATTAAAATTTCTGAGAAATTATAACTTTCTTTTCCAGTCGAACGTTTGTCAAAACACACGAACAGTTCAACATTTTGTCAAAACACATTTGTTTCAAATGGTTCACCATAGAAACTGAAAATTCTATTCAGAAGGAAGAAAACCCCTAATTGTCCATTGCTTGTCATATCTTGATATCTTGACAATGGGTTTTAGCTTGTTTTCTATAACCGTAATTATGGAATTCTTTTTAATTGATATATTTCTATATCCTTCACATATTTCCCATTTAAGAAAGATTCAAATCGCACTAAAAACAATGTATCTTAAAGATTTATAAGAAATGATTACTGTTCTAATCCTCAAGATGGCGCTTTTCGATGTCTTACAAAAACTTGTGTCTTTAATCTTGGGAGCCAACACCCTCTAAACTTTCATGTTCAAGAAAGTTTTGAAACAGCTCAATAACAACGTAAATGGGAGCAAAATAAATTTACTATTAATCACTTTTAAGTTTTCAAACCAAGCAGCAAAAATATTTCGGCAGTTTTCAGCGTAAATAAACACTAATGAAATTTTAATTACTTCTTAGAAATATACGAGATGTAAAAGCAAAATTCTCAAACCTAGTGGATTTAAGTCTGTAGTTCTAGGTAATGCTCATGAAAGTTTAATTTTTTACATATACAACGTACTTAAGACTAATACAATTCCGCTTTATGACCAACAAATCCGATAGATATAGTAGTAATCCATTCCATAAGTAGAGTATATCTTTGCTATGTACTATCTTACAGCAGATAATTCTATTCTTGCTTCCACGCATACCAGAAATAGAGAAAACCTTTCTAGTACTCACTCGCTTATCATGTTAAACACAAATAATAACTAATGCTTTTTGTCATGGTGTTTTCTTATTGTAAACCTATACTCGTATTATTGTGGAAATGCGAGATGTAAACGAGAAGGGAAACTGGTGCGAACATTTGATAGAAAAATAAGCAAGCCTTAAGCACTGCACTTATTTTTGGATCCTTCGCAAGACTCACTACTGAAAATACGAAGTTGTTTTTATGTCTGAAATGAAGTAATACTTTTAAATTTATTTTTAAACTAATATTTTAAAATTTTTTCATTGTTACATTTCCTGTAATAGGAAATAAAATTATGGTACTTTCTACTTAATATGTTGCTGAACTTATGTGCATTTTCCAAGGTTTTGAAACCTTTTCTCAAATTCATTTGGGAATTATCCGTGACTCTCATCCTATACTTCCGGTGATTCAAATCAATTACTAATTTTTATTTATCTTTAAGATTGATTAAAATTACATCAACAATTAAAAATTAGAAATAGGCGAATTTGAAATGTATTTAAAAATGTTTTATAGAAAGATTTAATAAGAAATTAATATTTTAAGAAAGAAAAACCAAGTTTATTAAAAAAGAAAATCTGCAATTTGAATACTTCATGTCAAAATCTAACCCATCGCAGAATTTACCAATAACATTTTCAAAATTTAAAATATGAAAACTATGAAACCAAAATCAGCTTAACACCTGAAACAGTTTTACTTATCAGTTATCATAAGCCTACTAATTTAAAATTAGCCTTCTTTAGAAACTGAAAATACGGAACATTAAGTATTATACTTAAAATCAGATGCTTAATCTGGCAAAATCAAGTGCTGCAAAAAAATATTGCTGTTGTCCTATTACACAGCAGACTGGCGTCATATGGAGACTTGTGTATATACTTAACAAAGTGTATATCATTTAAGGATTCTTACTGTTATTTCCATGTATAATACCGAGTAGGTTCAGCGAAATTTTGCTACTGAAATTTGGGGCTGGGTTTATGCACAAGTTCAAAATGATGGACGAATTATTGTATCTAAATACTATATTTTAAGCTAAGTCATTAAAATTTTTTATCACTTCATCCCGCTATACAATAATTAAATTTTTCTACTTGGGTATCGATTTGAAATTTTGTAGAAATCTGGAAAATCTGGATGAAACCAGTAGTCCAGTGTTCCACCATCAACATGCGTCGTCGAAAGTTAATTTGTCTAGACAGTGTCATCTTCAGCTCTGTACATATGATTGCTTGCTGAAACATTTTTTAAATAAACGGACCTTTCTTTTCAGTGTACTGCTCGAATAAATGAAGGCTTGGCATTCTACTTAATTAGACGAGTAGTTATTACCACTTTTAGGATTATAAAGTTCATTTTATGGGAGATTTTAAATTCATTTTATACTAAGTTTACAATTTTGATTAAGGTATTTCATAAACATCGTACTTTCTGACTTATACACCGATTGGCTTATATTCAGAAGTATTTGGTAACTATTCAAGACATATGTAATCATTTACATATGTCTGAAGGAATTTCGCACCAACCTTACAATAAATATTTCTATCAAGAGACAATAATTTTTTTAATGGGATATCTTTAAGTACTTCTGAAAAGAACAAGCATGTCTTCGAGGTATTTATCAAAGTAACAAAGAATATTTTTTTTTAATTTTCATTTGCTCCCGTTGCGCTGTTACAATCAATTATTACCTGTTTAGAAGTATATTTCACTGCGTTCAAAAAAATGCATTTCGAAAATATATTTCCTTCTAAAAGAAAAATTGTTTTGTAAGCAGGAAGTTAATAAATTAATTTTTTATATTTAGTTCTTAGAATTTACAAAACTAGAAACATTTATTTTAAAATAAAAGAATAACAGGTTAAAAACAGTTGGACACCTCATAGTGGAAATTTACGAAAGGATCAGTGAAAAAAAGTTATACGACATGCCTTCCTTTAGATGTTTACAGCAACATGAATTCACTCATCAAAAGAGCATTTTATGAATCACAATAAGTGGTTGATAGCACTAAATGGCCAACATCTGCAGTCTGGGAGCTAAATCTTCAGTTTTGTAAAGAAACTCATCAGATTAAAGTGCTCCTTTCAGAATCTCAGCAAAATCATTCTCAGTCAAATTAGGACTCGCTTTTGCCACGTAAAAGCGATCTAATTAAACTTTTGCGGTCCTAATCGATCTTGAGAGAGAAGACCCTTCAAGAAAGCATCATGGTTGGCAAGCGCTGAGTGGTCCATTTTATTCCGCTTTACTAAAAGCGTATTTGCATACTGAGTGCCAATAACAAGGTGTGTAGAATACAGTATGATGGCGCTTCATTTAAGATTTTAATCATTACAAGTCTTGGGAACTCGTTTAGAAACTAGGGATGATTATTCAAATTGAGATAAGAGTCTGTGCCAGCTGTGGTTAAAAAGAGATGTTTTGCACCATGAAATTGCTGTTATCAGTGACAGAAATTTCGATAATGGTAATATCCAGTTATTTAAAAATTTATTTGTTTACTGGGTGCAGTTATGTCTAGAAAGTGGTATACATTTCTTTAGTATTTTAAACCTCAACGACTAAATTTATTCTTCTGGAATACTTGCAATCAACTGCTCAAGATGGGGGACGATATTAAATTAATAATTGATTCAGGTTTAAAACGGAATCTTAAGTTTTATTCTAGGCACTGTTGAACAAACGTTATTTAAAACAAATTATTTGATACCAAATAAAAGTGTCGTGAAGTAAAAATAATTATAATAGTAATAATTGCAAAGAATATGAGAAACCACCGTATATTATTTAATAAAAAACTAATAAAAGCTTAAAAAGTATAAGTTGACAGTAATGAAAGACGAATAAAATGATTTATCGACCGAAAATAATTGTTAATTAAACTATATAAACGACGGGGATGCTTTAAGACGTTAATTGGTTAAATTTAAGTGACTAAAGTAATTCCTGTTTCCATATTCTTTACTTAAATATTGAATGCAAGTCTTACAGAAAAGCATTTTTATTGTGGCAATGTAGCAAAAGTATAAAGATTAATCTATTTTAATTAATAAGGATATATAAAAAATGTATTAATAAGTCGCACATCAACGTAGCTCTTTAAATTTTTTATTCTGGATTTTTTAATACGCAGAGATAACAAAAATACTTCTAGTTGATTTTTTAATATGGCTCATTTATTTTTTATATGCAGTGCATTCTAAACGACAATAATCAGATTATTTTGCACAGAAATGAAGATACAGCAGCTAAAATATTAATGGATTTACTCTTCCTGAAGTCAATAAAAAACTAAATTTATATTAAATATATAAAAATAAATATATGTTAGATGCATTAAAATAAACATATATTAAATATATTAAAATAAATAAATAAATAAATATTAGTACTGTTGCAAAAACGATCATAATTCTAATTTCAAAAAATTAGAACAGGTACTGCTGCAGTGAATATATACAGGGTGACCCAAAAGTCCGTTAACATTTGAAAATTTAATAATTCATTGAATAATGTAGGTAGAGAGGTAAAAACTGTCACATATACTTGAAATGTCATGGGGTTTCACTGAACGTTAAAAAATGCTTAAAACGACCAACTGATGATAACAAAAGCAAAAATTAGCATAATAATTGATTTTTAGCAAAGACTATGTTCTTCATAACAAGTGCTCAGCATGTCGGCAGTCATTCATCAAGAATGTGAACAGCACTGTACAGCATATCTGTGGGTACAGTGAGAAATTGGTGTCGGGTGTTGTCTTGTAGCATCTCTAATGAGGTCGGACGATGGCGGTAGACTTGCCATTTCAGGTAACCCCACAACCAATAATCATACGGATTGAAATCTCAGGACCTGAGAGAGCAAGCATGACGGAAGTGGCGTCTCAACACGGGATCCTTACCAAACGATGTCTGCAAGAGATCTTTCACACGTGTAGCAATATGGGGTGCAGCGTCATCCTGCATAAAAGCCATACCTTCCAACATATCTTTATCAGCCAGACTAGAGATGATGCGATTCTGTAACATGTCAGCGTATCTTGCAACCGTCACGTTGACAGTCTGAATAGCAGAAGACTCATTTCCTCAAAGAAAAATGATAACGCAGATCACGATTGATGTAATAAACGCAGATCACACCGTGACCAACACCCAGAAGCAAGGACAAAAAGTTGACGAAGTTATGAAACTACTGATTCCCTATCTCACTACAGCTCATTTCATACACGATTCTCATGCGGCATCACTGACATTTTGCTACCCAATGCTGTATGTTGGCCTTTTTGTTTAGCATTTGTTAAATAAAACCCCATGTCATTTCAAGCATGTGTGTCAGTTTTTACCTCCCTACCTATATTATTCTGTGAATTATTGTGTTTTCAAATGCTAACGGACTAAAATTTGTGAATAAAACCACGTTAGGTGTGTAAGGATGTTTTCTTTTAGTGAATATGTTTGTATGAATTTAATGCAGGAACGGTTTCTGTATTTAATTGCTTAGAAAAAGATTCATAAGTGTATGGAATAGGATGTTTCAAGCATTAATAATTATAAAGGCGCAGGAATAGTCTTTCAGTTGAAGAAAGACATTGCTATTCTGAAAAGTGTCAGTAAAACTCGCTGTTTGACAGAGATAGGGGGAAAAAGGAGTAACAGGATTCTTGCTGTGATGGTCAATCTTTCAAAGCTGCTAAAGTCTGGATAGTCATCAATCTGTTGCTCGTAATTTGCTACTAGTGAAATAAAATAGCATCAATTTATAGGCTTTCTTTTGCAACTGGAATCTAGAATTCAAATATTGCAGATCCTATTAGACTTATAGTGAGTTATCGCTAAGTCATAAACAACTTACAAAATACTGAAGAAAATTAACCTTTTTCATTTAGTCTTAAACTTAACAGAACAGGCCAAAATCTTTTTCGTTCAGTCTTTAACTGAACAGAACAGGCAAAATCTGTGTTAAAAACGAAACTTTCACCACTTTTGGGTCATTAAATTAAAATAATAAAAGTTACATTCAGTTGTAAATAACGTAACCGGAAACTACACGTAAAATATTTTAAATTAAGCCGGCTCAGAATTTTGCGGCGCGTACTTCAAAATATCGGCTACCGAGACCATAAAGCGGGAATGTAACTTTAAGCAGAGATGGCGATAGTGACAAAATGCAGTTACCAGAAATTATAATCTAAATCTCCAAAATCTTTAGCTCAAATACACACAACTAATTTGCATTATGGTGAGGAATACGGAAAGGATAAGTTATAGTAAACACTAAATATAGGAAATGGTTAATTAACATAAAATACCTGACAAATTTCAAAGGAAAATAATGGTTCACAAAACCGCCTCTTGATTAATGAGTACTTGCTTGATGGAAGGGTCTATTTCTTATGGCTAATGAAATTAAAAGAGCTAGATTTAGCTTTTGTGCCCGACATAAAATAGGAAAGAAAGTTTTACAATACTAAGACTCAAATATTTGTTGATATTATTGGGAAGCAAATGCACTTTCCCCTGCAGTATTAATATAAGTAAACTTTCTTGAGACCAAATAGTTAGTTGTCTAATTATATACATCTGTGTTCATTTAAGTCAGATCATCGTCCATATCCGGTTTTCAAGAAAAAGATTTCTTTTTGGATAAATAAATGCTCTAAAGACTACTCCCGTTTGCGAAAAGATGGTTCACTTCTAATGCTCGCAACGTATGATGTCATATTTCATTCACAATTGTTACACCGTCTTATTTGTTTATTTAGCAAATATAGTGATTTGAGAAAATTTTGAGTCTCTTATAATATTTCCTATTTCTGAAATTTGTAACCAAAATTCGAAAAAAAAATAGAAGTACTGGAGACTCTAAAAACTGAAAGCATTTTAGACAAAAGGGACGTTGGTCTCAAATAGGATGTTAATATCGAATCGGAATTCTACGTTGAATGACTAAAAATGGCGTATCATTTTTAAAATTGTTGCCACCAATATTATCTCCCTGTATTATATTTAAAGAAATTAAATAATGAAGAATTTGCATGAATGTATGTGTGTTTCTCGCAATGTGGAAAAATAACGGTATCTGGAGCCAGCAAATTTTGAATAACGTAATCCTCCACCCAAACATAGGCATCTGGAAGCCAGAATTTTGAGTTTATAATTTATTTTATTATTTATTTCATATTTCGTAAAATTTTATCGAATTTTTGATTAACCAACTCAACGATTTCCAATCGAGCCGTGGCAACACTGTACGAAATGAAACACCTTTATTACATTGCGCGAGACTGTCTATCGGAAAATCTAAAAATATGCTGTTATTAAATATTTTGTGATTTTGCTGCTGAATTGAATTTTATGGGGCGTAAGAGCCAAGAACGTGATATTTAATAAATAAAATAAACACATAAAAAGTTACTAATAAAAAGACAAAAAAAAGTCTTCTTAAATCGTCTTAGCAAGAAAACTGAAAAATGATATACTGAATTGAGATAACACTGAAGAAACAGAAAAATATTATGTCAATGCTTAACGCTGCATCAGGAATTCTAAACGTATACTGCAATTCTGATTTTAAAATTTGTAATTTTATCTTTGACTGTATAGGGCATAAGCGCGAAGAAAATTATGCTTAATAATAAAACTAATAGACGAAAAAAATGGGTTAGTAGAAGTGAATGTAATACCAGATTTGTAGACTGCGAGAGCGTAAAAATTCTTAATAAACCCCATTCGGTGACCACTGAAATCTCAAACCTTTCGGAATTTAAAAAAAGATTTTACAGTTTATTTAGGCAAACTGAACGCCATTCACAAAATTAATCTAAAGGTAGTTAACAATATTCATCTACTGCTACTCAACTGTACCCAGAATTGCTTAGAACATTTGGTTTCAAACGTGAAATTAGTTCCTACATGGGACTTTCATAGTCTGCAAGAGCTGATTAGTCCCTGAAGCTGTTTCATGGATTCATGCACGTAGCAATCACGAGAGACTTCACGTTTCAATGGGTTTCCATATTCCTTAATTGATTTAAAATACATGTATTGTACGTCTTTAGATGAGGCGTCCTGAAAGTTCAGGTGAAATTGGACTCTAAGATCGTAAAATCGCCATTTATTTGTCTATCGTTACTTATAACCCTCATGTAATATGCAGTTCTTACTGTTAACAATTTTTTTTAAACAAAAGGCTGTAACTATTAAGCATTTCACCACATAATGAACTGAAGCAGATTTTATTTAAATCCTTAAGAGTATGTACATTGCATCATGTGTTAGGTGGCAATAAAAACTGCTGTCTTTCATTAAACATTTTATTGTTTAATGAATGATAACAGCCTTTTGTTCACATTATCACAGTAATTTTTTGACGAGTTTACAAAAATTAGCCAAAAAATTATCGTTAATTAAGAATTCATCATAATTAATTTCAAGTATCAGTTTAGCATTTGAAAGAACAATATGCACTCCGTCCAACCGGTGTAGTGGTTAGCTTCGCTGACTGCCGTGCCAAAAGGTCCCGGTTCGAATCCCAGAGAAGGCACGGATGCTTGAAAATGTATAGGTTTCGTGCGGGGAAAGGGCATTTTGAATATTGCGCGAGCCGAAAGTCCTCTCGAGTGGTTGATTGGTAGGGGAAGAGGGGTGGTAGACCTTCGGACCCCCTCCCTCGGAGTGGTCTCCATCAAAATTGGAGGTGGAACTGAGATAATTCCCACTGTAACATGTAAGATGCTCAAGGCTGTTGCCAATGACAGGCGTAAGCTTGCGCTCCTCACCGTTACGAACTTCGTGGACTTGGGCTGACTATATGTCAAACAAGTGAGCATCAGCAAGAAAAACAGTATCCACTTTTGCCCCTGTATTTTAGAACATGGAATAGCTACCTTCTTTGTCTTATTCGCAGATTTCTAAAAAAGTACCTGTAACGATCATATGGTTTTCGTTGGTTTCGGGTATTGTAGCTGCTTGATCCTACCGCTATGCAGCAGAACACAAGTTGCCCTTGAAGATGATAATGATCTTGGGATTCGATGCTGGGTGTGTTTCATGGGAGCCAAATTCTGTACCACAAGCAAAAAAGAGCTCCGGTGCTAGGTTCAAGAATCCCGATTCTTTCAAATTTGCAAATCGCTGAGTGGCTCTCGAGATCGCTACGTGCATTTCACTGTAGTTTGCACTAGATATTAGCTATTAAAGAAAGTTTTCTCCTGAAGAATATTTGAATATCAGCAAAATAATTTAATAGGAAAAACTTTAATAACCATAAAATGTAGGCAGAGCTATTTTGGATAACATATGAAAAGTAGACAAATCTAATAATGATTCCAGTAACAAATATTGTACTTCCGGATTTCAAAACTCTCATTATTCTCTAATTAATTTCCATTCGTTTTAGCTATCGAAACCACACGATATCATATTCTTGTCCCTGAGTTTGAGAAATTGCTTTCTGCTTAATCTAATATTAAAACAAAACTCCTTGAGTTTGGGGTAAATGAACGTTGTATTAATAACAGGACTTTATTTTCCTGTTTTCCATTTTATGAAATTTAATACTGTTGATGTGTTAAATAGAATGAAATTACTTTTCTGCCGAAATTAAATTCTTAAAGCAATAAAGCTTTACGAAGTGTACAGTTTCAGTGAAGTCACGCCTAATCATATTTATTCGAGCTAATATGGCAAATGAAATTCAGGTTTATTGTCTTTTTAAAAAGATCGCAGTATGGAAAGCTGAGACTGCTGTCTAATAGATCGGAGATTATACCAATAATTTGATTAAAATTTTATTCAAAATCAAAATAAAAAATGTATAAAAGTTATAAAATTAAAAAAGAATTGCAATCTATTTTTGGGATGCATATTTCAATTTAATATTTGAAACAATTTCAAGTTAGTTATTATGGTACACCTACTAGCATAAGAATCCGACCAGCATGAGTTAAGCATATAGGATATAAACTGTATATTTAAAACTATCAAATATAGGTAACAAATTACTATGATAATTTCCTATCCTAAACTGATGGCAAGTGGAAAGGTTTCAAGATGTAGTTGGGCACTTATTTCATACGGTCACTTGGGGAAACATTTGCAGTAAGCATTTCTCTGAAGTAGAATATTTTCTAATTTATCAAAAGAGAAATTCGCAAACTGAAAACATTATATACTTCTAAAATATATGTTGTAAAAGGCAAAGATTCATTTTTATTATTCGGTTCTCTTGAATACATTTTTTGCATAAAATAAATTTGAAAACAATTCTCGCGATCCACTTCGTTTTACTCAAAATTCATAGGGAAATAATATGCATTCGCAATTTTTTAAAAATTTCCATTTATTGTACTATTTTCATTATGATTATTATATATAAATAACTGAAAGATTTTACAAATATGAAGAAATTAAACGCATGTTGATAATTAATAAAACTGTAATTTAAGTACATAAGTATCTAAAGATAAAGGCAGTTTAATAAATAAACTTTTAATAAATACTGGCAAGTTTACAAATTGAAAAATGCTTCTATGCAATATTTTTAATATCAGTGGTAACCCAATAACAAATATTCTTCGTGTAACTTAAAACTATAATTTCTCTGCTTGACAGTCTCTTGACCGTAGCTTCAGATATGAAGGAATTAGAACAAGAAGTACATCAAACCATAGTTTATTTAAAATTAGTAAAGAACTAACATTGTATTGACGTACATTTAGACAAAGAACTCAATCGATTTCGAAGGTAAACAGATACCTCTTCATCAGGAGCAAAGAAACTTGTAAGACTAGAAAGCAGCGGACAAAACGGTCCTATTTATACCTACTGCAACAAGGCAAGTAGGAAGTTAGCGCCATCTGCCAGCAAAATTAGTAACAAAAACTTTAAAATTCAATTAATAGAATTTTAAAAGCATTAGGTAAGACTTAATTGCACTTAAAATCATTAACTAAACAATCTAAATTTTCATGAACGTGAAAAACTTCAAGAAAATCTAATTCACCAATGGAAGAAGTTTTCTGCATAATTTCTATAGACCCAAAGTCAAGAATATGATTAAATTCCCAACTATGATTAGCTGTCGAAGACTTGTTAATTTTGCCTTTTCGAACATAAGATTCATGTTCCTTGATACGAAACTTCAATGCTCTCATAATGTGCTATAAATTCCCCAAGAATTAAAGTCAGATGCCATTTTTTACTATAATTCATGGGGAATTTATAGCATACCGTGTCAGTGTGCTATAAATTCCCCAAAAAACTAAAAGAATATATCTAACTAAACTAAAAGAAGAAAAGAATATTTATATAAGAAACTAAAAGAATAATATAACTATATCGGTGAAACTAGAAGAGGGTTGAAAATTCGTCTCAAGTCCGAAAAGACGAAATTAACAAGTCTTCGATAGCTAATCATAGTTATGAATTAAATCATAATTTTGACTTTGGGTCTATAAAATTTATGTAAAAACTTCTTCCATTGGTGAATTAGATTTTCTTGAAGCTTTTCACATTCACAAAGTTTTAGCTTGTTTAGTTAGTGAGTTTAAATCCAATCCAGTCCTTCCCAGCGCTTTTAAAATTCTATTAACTTAATTTTCCAATTTTCATTACTAATTTTGCCGACAGATCACGCTTCCCTATGCTTTATACTTCTGCTTGATATTTTGTAGTACTGTTAGGATATTTTCTTAGCTTATTTCTGCAAAAGTTTCTTCGGAAAAGTTACTTGTTTCTTCCTGTATCGCACAGTTGTATTGCAAGGTGACTTAAATTCAAATCGTGAACCACTTGCAACAGGAGACATAGTACAAGATTTTCTACCATCTTGTGGTCTTCAAGAAACTTAATTACATATTTTGGTATCTAGCAGTTGTGGGTCATTTATGATTATTCTAGGCCAAAATTACCGTTTTTTCTCTTCTCTAAATGCATTATTTTCACGAGTTCCTCTTTGTTACTATAATGATAAATGACAAATTTACGGATGACTTTCACTGAATCTTTGAATAATGTGTATTAAATAGCTGCGTAATTAACATTTGTAGATAACATAAGATGTTGCTACTGCGCCACTTATTGTCACTGGTTTGTATCCGTTTTTCAAACACCGGAAAACACGTTGTTTTAAGCACCTGATGTACTTTTTGTTTCATTTGGATACACAAAATGCGCTCCAAGAATAATTTAAAAACCGTTACTTTATTGCACATATATAATTAATGAAATTATATGATGCTTGTGTTTTTGATAGTCATTAACTTTCAAGAAACTTTCAGTTCAAATCTAATTTTAACTATCTTAATTCATCAATGAAATTAAGTACTTAAGTATCGGCGTTCAAGAAGGGATTTTAATTGCATTTTTATTTCATATTATAAATTGAGATCATTTGCTTATGTTATAAAGTATAAATATCCCATTAAATAATGAGCAACGAATAAAGCTGATTTAATTAAAATACCCTGTGATTTTCAAAATCTTCTAATTTAATATCAGTTTTCTTCAGCATCTTGCTGAATATGATGCCGCGGCTTATTGTTCCTGTCAATCCTTGTCAATACTTGCATTAAAGTAATGGCCTACAATTTCTTTTCTGCTTACAGTCAGTCGTGAATAACCATATAACATAGAATCTGGGAATTTAAAAGGACAAGTTTGTACATTACATTATATTTTAAGAAGTCACGAGTTATTTAGGGCACACAAGCTTGAACTGACCATTATACTAAATTCAGTTAGTGTTTGCAATGTCAAGAGGGTACTGAAAATTGCGGTTATATTCATAGCAATGACGGAACATGATTAATATATCAGGTACTTAACTAACTGTGACGTATAGTTCCAGAGAACGCTGGCACGTATTTCGTTAATTAAAATATCCATAATAAGCGGGTGTTGGCTTCTAGCCAACATATAACGATACTAGAGTATAAACGCATGCTTTTGCTATGAAAATCTCATCACTTTTACTGTAAAGCAATATTTACATGCAAAATACTCATATAAATTTTCCGAAATAAGTGGAACGTTAGATTAAATAAAATATTTCAAGTTATTTTAGTATTAACTCCCGTATTCATAATTTATAGAAATTCTAATCAAATAATTTACTTTCTTATATACTTATTAGCACATTTATAGTTATTTAAAATCTCAGAGTTCATCTGTGCTGGAAGAAACCTTAAAATAATTAATAAAATATAAATTTTGAAACAAGTAGTTACTCTTTGTGAGATCTTGTGTCTATCTCTTGTGTGAAATTTGGACAGTAGTATCTGCACAAAAGAAGGGTTAAAACTACCCTTTATTATACTCTTTAAGTTATATACAATGCTTCAACTCGACACTAATACACTACGCCTCTGCTTGGGCGGTAACTAAAGCAGTAAGAAACAAACTCAAAATTTGAAGATATTATCAAGTAGTAGAATTACGCTACAGGTCTCAGACTATCCTGTTTCCTAACAGAGCGTTGATAAATTTAGTGGCAGCAAAATAATAGCTTTACGCCACGTTTAACCAGCAATAACTGCTAAGCCGAAGCTTAAAATGTCTGAAAATTTATGTCTGAGATGTTATTATCACGCAATGTTTTGCAGCTGTTTTATTTTTTACTCCGATATTTTCTACTGCGAAATCGTGAAGTTCATGAACCGCTTTATTTTGTTCAACAATGTTTTACAACTGCGATGTTTCCCCCTTGCTTTCTTTTATCCCAAGATGGTTTGTATGACAATGTTTTTCCCTTACATTGCTTTCTAAGCGACGTTTTCGACTATGATGTTTTCGGCCGACACCATTAATCCAATTACATGTTTTTCAGCAAATCTTTATTAGTATGAGTGGTTTAAGTGTCTGTTTGTCGCTAATAGTTTATGGGTTGCTTGCGTAGCTGTACTAGCCAATGAAGTGAAGTTGCTAGAGCATTCAAGTAGTAAAATAAATTTTATCACAATAGTTATCATTGTTTTAATATATCAGACTATCCTGTTTCCTAACAGAGCGTTGATAAATTTAGTGGCAGCAAAATAATAGCTTTACGCCACGTTTAACCAGCAATAACTGCTAAGCCGAAGCTAGCGCTACAACATGCACAGAGTTTTCCCAGACTCTCTAACTTTCCCTTCCAGAACTTGATATTTAAACTTTTTTACCCACTGATATAATTTGCATTACTTCACGCGCGCTACCAAATTTAAATATTCTGGCACTGACAGGTAAAGGAATGAAGGCTTATAGGAAAGGCCTTCAAATTAAATTTAACTGGTTATTCAAAATAAATATAAATCCCTACATCTTATTTAAAAATTACAACTTTTACTTGAAAGGAAAATTTAAAAAATGTTTATATTAAAGTTTAATACTCGAATGTAATCTGAACAGCATTACTTAATATCCCCCCCCTAAAACTATACAGTTTTTCAAATGAATAAAATATATTAAATTCTTCCTTCAGAGAAATAGATATTCCGGTTTAATACGAAAAACATTACGCACGAAAATGTCGTCGAGAAAGCAATGCAAGGAACAAGCATCGTCGTACAAAACATCGTGTGAGAAACATGGCTACTCTGAAATATAGTGATGTAAAACATTGTCGCATTGTTAGAGATAATAAAACAGTTTAAGAAACTTATATCATCGCATGATGATAACTTAGCATGAATATATTTTCATATTTTAAAAATTTTAAATGCATGTTCTGATAATGATTTGCGAGCGCAAGACAGAATGAGGAATACTTTTATCTCCATATTTCACATTTGTTTCAATTAATTACTAAATTACTGAAATATCAGAAAGGAAGCTTTAGCATTCGTACTGAAAATCAAAATAATAATAATAATAATAATGCAACGTATAGCAATTAACAGGAAATTTACCTAAAATAGGTTTTGACTTAACCCATTTTATGCAGTTATCTATTAAAGGATTTATTTTATTAAACTCTTTTAGAAAATTGGATTAGCAATAATTTCTTTTTTTTAAAGTTGAATTAGAATACAAGCATGCATTTAAAATATAAAGTCTGAAAAATGTCTGAAAATTTATGTCTGAGATGTTATTATCACGCAATGTTTTGCAGCTGTTTTATTTTTTACTCCGATATTTTCTACTGCGAAATCGTGAAGTTCATGAACCGCTTTATTTTGTTCAACAATGTTTTACAACTGCGATGTTTCTCCCTTGCTTTCTTTTATCCCAAGATGGTTTGTATGACAATGTTTTTCCCTTACATTGCTTTCTAAGCGACGTTTTCGACTATGATGTTTTCGGCCGACACCATTAATCCAATTACATGTTTTTCAGCAAATCTTTATTAGTATGAGTGGTTTAAGTGTCTGTTTGTCGCTAATAGTTTATGGGTTGCTTGCGTAGCTGTACTAGCCAATGAAGTGAAGTTGCTACAGCATTCAAGTAGTAAAATAAATTTTATCACAATAGTTATCATTGTTTTAATTAAATTAACATGGTATTTAAATATTTTTAATTCATACAATTGTTACTTATTACTCATTTAACTATATTTACATATGAATTACCTAGAAACTTGCAAACGTTGAGAAATTGAAGGAGACGAAACCAACTAACGAGTTGTGCGTAGTACATCTCATCAGGTAGGTTTACTCAAACTCCTATGCTAAATATCCTTTCGCGTAAAGAGTTTAAAATTTTGCCCCATTTTATTCCGACATTGTATTTTAAACTGAATTTTCAGCTGAACGCAAACTGATCCTGTCAGGGGGAACGTGAACATTTGTTTCCATCAGCAATCATCTGTTTTTGAAATGGTTTACAACTGAACGCAAACTGAGCGTGTCAGGGGAAAGGTGAACATTTGCTTTTATTAGCAATCATCTGTTTTACATAAAAACTACGTCTTAACGTAATTTCTTTTAAGAATGCCGCCTAGAAAATACAGCACTGAAGAGGAGAGGAAAGCTTCACAAAAACGCTTTCTCGACAAAAAGAAGCCACTCAGCACAGAAAGAAATGTACCGTCAGTGGTTTCCTTCATTGCACTCTACTTTAAGCAATTAAGCAAGTAAAAGGGGAAACCTTGTGGGACAGTAAGCAAAGGGGCGTCCTTGCCGCCTGCCTTGGGTAATTCAGTTTGAATTAGGTGACACCTTGGCACAAATCATTTTAATTACAATTTAAAATGTCTAGAACAGCGGTTATTTCGTATGACCGCCGGGTTTTCTAGTTTTATAATAAGTCTAACTATAAGTAGCAATATGTTCGTACGTGAAACCTGATGAGTGTTTAATTAATTATTTATTGATTCATTGATTGAGAAACATCGTTTAAACAACATGGCACATTTAGTTATGTTCTCTTCTTTGTGCTGGTACAATTTTATAAGAAGTTTATAAACGTTTTTCTAAAAAGATCGACGTATAACGTATTTCTTTGAAAATGCTAAATTTGCTAAAATAACTTCTAAAACATGATATCATTATGTTAAGCACACCATTATAATCTCTGCATGCAACATAATCTAATGAGTTTGTGTGTTGCACTAAAATTTCATACAACGTATTTTATAACCTACATTCAGCTTACGAATATTAAAACGTTGATAAAATGGATGAAAGTTAAAAGTTTACTTAAATTTCCCTTAACGCACATTCCCATCGTTATCCATGTATTTCTTCATTGCCAGATGTATCTACGCTCAAGGTTCAAGAAAATGCTATTCGTACTTTGATAGATGTACTAGAAGTATTCATTTTTGTATGAAATCTAATAAATCTAATAGAATAGTAATTTAGAAATTTATAAAACAGACATTTTGCTTTTTCAAGGAGAAAGGCACCCTGTCCTTTAGAAATTCATAGAACTTTTCATTCAAACTAATGCCAGTTTCTGTCTAATTTTAAAATTAAAATTAAGTTTATTTTCATGCGCAATCTGTCATTATTTTAAGACCAAGAGACAGACTATAGCAAAATTGCTCAATATAAAGTATCTCATACTAACTGACAAATAAGTAAATGAATAAAATCAAGTAGTTGCTATATCATGATGCGTATAAGAACCGGCGTCTCAAACAATTTTGTAAAATATTGTAAAGTAATTTTTAGTGCGTTAGAGAATTCGTAACTGTTTGAAGAAATGAAACTGAACAGGAATTGTTCTAGTTTCTTAATAATTTTAAACCTTTAATTTTTGTTTAATAATGTAGATAACCTAGAAAGAATGATATACACATGAATGGTGATTAACATGAAGCGAAACACCCTTGGTTGTTGTTTCGCTTAATTTTTAAACTTTACTGTGGAGTACTTCTATTTTTAGACGGTATTCTTATTTACGCACACATCTAGGTACATGTAATTAACTCTAAACGTTTTACGCTTCGACGTTTTAAAACACAAAACGCGACAAAAAACTATTTTAACTCATTCTCATTTGAGTCATTTAAACATTTTCACACATTTTTCTTCTCTCGAAATTGGGTGATAAAAAAAGCGTTGCTCGAAACGAGTGCTTGAAACCAAATTGGTCACATGGGTCTAATTGTTTTTTCCTACGTAGCGACCATCAGTGTCTTTTCATAAGTGAAGAGGTCAAACAAGAGTGCATCCCTGAACATTTGAGGAGAATACGTTGAATCGATTCAGTAATAGGGTTTTAAAGATCAGATGCACTATTGCTTCAATCGATTTCATTTCAACTTACTGGGAATAAGAAATTTGTATAGCCATTGCTACTGCTCTAAGCCTCTAGGTTTAGAAAGTCATTTCACCTGAATTCGATAGAGAATGGTCTTAAAATACACCCTTAAAACACCAAACGGTTTTACATCTGGTCACCAAAAAGCCCGATCGACATGCCCATACATTTCTAGGAAAATTTTCAAGCATCTCATACTCAGTAGGTTTCGGATTGTTAGCTCACAAAAGAATGTTTCACAGAGCTTGATACTGGATTCCAAACTGCTTTCCTAATAAACATGACACGCAAGGAATTTTAAAACGTATCAGCATTGAAATTATTTCTTCTACAAGTTAGTTCGACACAAAAGCTGCTAACGATTTCCTCTTTGGTGCCAAAAGCCGCGCATACGATTCATATTTTTAACACAATTCTGGAACATTACACAACAGAACTCGTAGAACTGTTCTCAGTAGGACAGAGCACAATCCGCAGTTACCACTTCAAACTGCTAATAACGTTAAACGCAAAAGGGAAAGTCGCACGAAGATTTCTCTAATACTCCGAAGTCAGTTCTGAACTAGAAACTGAGAACTGATGCTCCCTCCGGTTTTACATAATTGCCCCGGCCGCTGAGATATCCCTATTACCTTCCATTTCTCGAAATTACTGGCAGACCTATACGGTACAGTTGCATATAAAGGCCGGATACAGTTACAGTTACATATAGGAATCAACTACAGTTATGGAATTACACTTACGTAGGGACCAGAACAAAATGTCACCAAATGGTTGCCATGTTTGCCAACTATTACCAATTTCTCGCTAAAACCATCCCCAGCTAAAAATTAGCCGCCAAAACCATCGCCGGATTGGCGATATCTCGCGAATTTAACGAGATAACCATTTACATGAATGTTAAATGAACTTGGCCTTTTAACCTGAATTTTCCGGTGAAGCTTCACTCTTGAGGCCTTTTATAATTACGTTATATAAAAGATACTACAATTTTAAACATAATTTCACTAAAACTATTTACATATACCCAAAATTCGTAGCAATATATTTTACGAAAACACATTAAGATATGAAGTTAAATAAATGTTTACAGAATTTATATACATCTCTTGATACCCCTAAGAAAAATCTCAGCAATGTGGTACTTTCAAAATGGATCGCTAGATTAAAATTCACGTTACATATGGAAAAAACCATACATGTAGCCAGCCTGTTTACCTGGATCCAAACCCATGTCAAACTACCAGTATTCAACGGTCCATTTGACAACAACACTTAGTCATTCTTGAAAGCTGAAGACTTGAACAATGAAAACGAACAGTTGAAGCATGTGGACTGAGAAATGAAAAGAGTAAGATATTTTTTATTAATTAAATCATCCTTACAATGATTGTTAATTTTCCGTTATGTCCGAGAACATTGTAATACATCGTTTCGAAATTTACAACCTGTCATCTAGCGCCATTCTGGGCACGAGGCTGGTTCGTTTTTATGAAAAACTCACCATAGCAGGAAAATACTCTTCACGCGTTGTGTAGTTTTATCCACACATTTATTACACATCACAACACACAACACAAATAAAATAAATACCACTATTATACATTAATATATATAATGCGCACAAACAAAGCATGTTTAGTTACATCTCTCACACGATGCATGGTTGCCGATTCACTCCCAAGTCCCAAGTCCTTCTTTTCACTCCACCAGTCTTCCCCGAGCGGTTTCCGGAGTCGCTACGCCACTTCTCTTATCAGTCTCTCACCCCTCGCACATAGAAAGTTCTCGAAAAATGTTTCGCTAAGGGAGGGAACTTCACACAGCCTTCATTTATGAAACTTGTGAAGTTCAAATATCATATTCAATTAATTAAATCCTACCCTATTTTTCTTTTTTCAACTTTTTTATTACTTGACTGAAAATTTGGTATCAGCAACAGTATTCAAGTGAGTATACTTAATTATTGATATTAAATCAAAACAGTCACAGTGTACTTGTATCTAAAATGGATTTCAGTGTACAGTATTTCCAAAATATCCAATTGGATTAGATTAGGTGTTTTCGAAGATCGAACAAATACTAATTCAAAGTTAGAATAAAATAACTGTCAGTCGTGAATTGCGAAATATTCCAGAATATTCTTGAAAAGCTTTAGAAAAAAATCATGAAACTTACAGTATAAGAGAGAATGTTAAAAGAAAGTATAGTACTTGATTTATAAATGTTAGTATTATTCTTTAAGCAGCATGTCGTTTCGAATGAAATCATGGATATTCTCAAGCCACAGACTTGAGTCACATAAATAGAATAAAAAGTGCTTTTATGTCTGTAGTATCTTATATGGGTATTCTTAAATATATTGATGAGAAAGTATACTTAAGAGTATAAATAAACTTCAGAATTTGGCGGAAAGGTAAGATGGGTTCGAGAGTTTCAGATCTAAATTTCGTAGGGCCTCTTTGGATGAAATTTAATTAAATAACCATGAATTTTAAATTTTCTAAAAAAAGCAAATTTATTTTGTCGTAGATTTTAAATAAAGTTCTTGCAGTTTCAAAGGCGTTCAGTGGGAGATCGCTTTTATTCAAGGGGAAATAATATTGAAAAGTGGGAGGAGTGGCAACCATTTTCATATCAAAAACAGTGGAAGCAGTAAAGCAAATACGAAGGCAATATCATCTGTTCCAGCCATCCAGTTGAATTTTCAAATTGAATCTGATCATTTCCTTCCTTTCTTCGATATTCAAACTATCCGCAATAAATTTGATTTCATGATTATTTTCTACCTTAAACCATTTTCTGGCTGTTTGTCTTCTAAATCCTGTCAAACTGAAAACGAAAATTTCTCCTTTATATTCTTATGTACACATATTGAGCCGGCAAAGTTTGTTCTTCACAATGCTTCCTCTCTCATGTACTCAGTTATTTAAAATCCCTCCCTTTTTATTCAGCTGTTTATTAGCTATTTCCGTGTGATTTCCCCCTATAGTCATAGATAAATCATTTAAGAAATCTTCATTTTCCAATAAAAGTACATATTTTGCTATTATAATAACCATAATAAACAATTCATTATAAACTCTTCGTTTCATCCATTCATCTTTCTATTTAGTTACTAATTCACTCGAATTTCCTAGGCCAGTGGTGTCCAACTGATAACTTGTGGGCACCTGGTAGCTTGCTGCCCTATCCTTAGACTCCCACCAACCACATTTACAATTCATCAGAAGACAAATACTTCAACCTCTCTTCGGGTTAGGCTCTGGCAACCATTGTTATATGTGATATGGACAAAACAACAACAACAAAAACTTCACTCTAATTCTAATGTAAAAATATAACCATAAAAAAGATAAATTTCCACGTCATGCAAAAAGGCGCTGCATTTGTGTACACCTACTTGAGTGTTATGCAGACATAAAGTTCATTTAATGAAATCTTCACAACAAGCTCAACAAAGCACTCTTTTTACACTCAAAAATGAAACAATGAATAACACACCAGTATCTTTTAAAGTATATTCCATTTTTGCATCATATAAGAAAGCATGTTCAAACGGGATCATTGAGAAGGAAGCCATACTGGCAATGTCAGAGTCTTTATTTAGCAACTTTAAAAAAAATAAATATTCTAAGTAAGAAAGATGTGCCTCTGTGGCGAACATGGTGGCAGGACGAATATCATGAATATACGACGATAGGGCGTATGATATCTACGTACAGATAATATATGATTTGGGAATATGTGCGTATTTTTCCCTGTAATTTCATGAATCCACTGATGTTTCTGACTCTTGACCATGTTGATTTTGGGTAAACATACTCGAGGGCAAGACAAATATTACGCAGTTTAATCTGTATTATTGAACAGAAGCATACAATAAAAAAATTCGTCGCAATCACAACCGATGGTGCGCTGGCTATAGATCGTGATTAATACTGGTTTTATTTGCTTTGAATGCACGTTGATATATTTTCCAAATTTAATTCATACCACTGCGTTGTTCATCAAGAAATTCTGGCCTCTAATAAACTGAATCTCACAATCAGGGTGGCTGAGTAGAAGAAACGTTTCAACGAGATTTGTTGGAATGCTGTCGGAGATTAAAACTTTTCTCATATCCAAAGACAATTATAACCAAAATTAGATGACATGGAGTGGCTTGCTGATTTAGCAATTTTATTGGTTTACCGCAAATTTCATTGCTGCAAATCTCAATGACCTAAATGCGACACGAAAACATGTGAAATGATGAGCTCAATATATGCTTTTCTGTCTAAAATCGATTTGTGGAAGACCAAGTTCTTGAAGAAAGACTATTAACACTTTTCTTTATTTACCTTCATTCTAGATCCAAAATTTATTCTACAGTACGATCCATCTTAACACGTTGAAAGCCTTCTGTTACTTAAGTCAGAATTTAAAAGAAGATTCAAAGACATGTTTTCTGGGGAGCCCATTTAATTCCCAAAATATCCTTTCTTGAAATTATACTTAACAAAAATGACTTCATCAATGGAAAATTTCATTCTATTAACAAATCGAAGATTGTTAGAGAATTTGCGATTATTATGAATCGTTGAATTAGAGATTATTACTCTTCGCAATATAAAACTTAAGATTCGATATAAGACTTAAAAGCCCAGAAAATAAAAGTGATGAAGGCTTTTTTAAACTAATAGACCGTATTAAATACAAAAACATATATGCACTTAACAGTAAAAGCACTTTTTGGGTCAATATACTTTTTGAGGCAGACTTCTTCGCAACTTAAACTAAAAGCATGCGCAGAAATATGTTGAGTCCAAATCGTGTGAAAAACAACATGATGTTGTGCATCAGAATGCTGTGTATCAGAATGTATGCCAAATTTTAATGAGTTTTCAGATCATATTAATATTCAAATATCTATTTAACAGCAAATTAATGACTTATTGAAGTACCAAACTCAAGAAATATTTCACGATCTAATAACTGAACAGTTGCGTTTACTTTTATTAGTGACTGCTTTATTAGTATGGGGTTTTCTTTATTTTTTAATTTGCAATGAAACTACTTTGAACCTACACTCTATTTGCGTTTCATTAGTTGATTTTATCCAGTTTTTTTAGTCCTATTAGTTTTCTTATTATCTTGGAACACAAAATCATCCAGTAAAACCACTTATTTAAATGAATTATTTTTTTTCAAAAAAAAAAAAAAAA
>KK116183.1:79433-99331 GCA_000611955.2 Stegodyphus mimosarum
TTTTCTCAGCTCTCAGAAAAATGTCTTGTTCTCTTTGCAAAGATTACATTTCTGATTTTAATACTCAGGCAATTTACAGTTACAATCCCCTTTCCAGTATGATTTGTCATACAGCCAACATCCTTTTCAATGTGGTTTGAAAACGTTAAAATTTCGTTTCAAAAAATTTTAATCTTAGGTTCGAGACGCAATAAACTAAACTTCAATTAACTTAGTCATAGCTGGGCACTTAATAATAATTTTCACTTTAATTATGCAAAAATTATTTAAGATTTTTCTCTCAATTGTGAAACATATTTCCTTTTAGCTTAAAACTTTTCTTCTTTAGTTAATGACATTAATTTCAATCTAGACCTTATTAATGTTTTTAGAGTTTTAATTTAGAGTCTTAATTTTAGTTTTAATTTCGTACCTTTTCACCTTTTATTACAATTACGCTCGTCATATGGCTTATATCTGTGTTTACTTTGCTTTGCCTATTGTTTCAAAATAAAAACCTTTGCCGCTTCTTTCGTTTTGCAAAAATGCTTTGTTCCTGAAACAGAGAGACCAGTATGTGGTCGCTCTCGAAAATGACAGAGTTCATTGAAAATCAACATCAAAATGAAGTTGTTTATTTTTGTCTAATTTAAAATTTGCTACGTCTTGTTTTTTTTTCCATTTGAACTTTTATTTACTTTATTTAAATTAAATGTTTTTATCCACTGCAATCCTTTACTGTCTAAAAAGCCCTTTTTTTCATTAAACTTACCTGCTTACTTAATTTTCATAATTTCAAACACAATTGCTCAGCTGCGAAACATTAGTTTGAATAAAAGAAAGTATCCTACCATGAAATTCAAATCTAAGTCATATTGATGTTTGTTACTGGCTCGTATATTTAAAAAAAAATCAAAGAGTTGTTGATTGAAATTAATGCGAGCTTAATACTGAATTTCGTCTAGATTTAGAAAACGAATCTGAACTTTATACATTTAAATATTCACTTTAAAAATAATTTTTTTCGCTGTTCAATATTTAATTTTCCAATTAAATGCTTTTAAATATCGCCTATATATCAAAATATATTTAAAATTATAATACTGCTGATATCAGAAATCAACGTTCTTTTCTGTTGATAATACCATACTAATGTATACACGAAATTCAAATCTGCAGTATGTATTGAAACTTTCTCCGCAAATGAATTATTTATTAATAAGCTCAAAATGAGAATCTGGAAAGATAAGGAAAAGGAGATTTATTAGTTTCTTACTCTTCAATTTAAAATTCAATCAAAATATCTCTTTCAGAGTAAACAGAGTACTTAAACCTTTAACGGTAAGATATTTATAAGTAGCAGGATCATTTTCAAGTAACTAATTTTATATTGCTTGGCTGAAAATCCATTTATTATCCTCGGTATCTTTGAATTTTTAATTCGATATTGAAAGTTCTTCAGTAATTACAAAATATTTTAACATTATTTTTCGATCGCTCTTGAGAATCTTTTTCTGCTAGAAGTTTCAGACAGAAATAAGTAATTAATATTCAGTTAAACGTATAAAGTCGTGATTGTGATATGATTGATAATGTAATACTTTTGATAGGTTTTCTACAAAAAACGACTTTTTTTCGCAAAATTTAACATGAAATGTGCTTTACTTACCTTTCGTGAACGCTCTACATCCTAACACATTATGATTGTATAACCAATAAAAAGGATTAAATTAGTGGGAGAAAAAATGTATAGTAAAAAAAGAAGCCTATTTGATCTTTTAATAGGTTTTGATACTGAATCATTAAAATAATTCAGATGAAAGTATTTAATAAGCTATTAAATTTATTTTATCATAATGCAATGATAACATAAGGATTAGAATTATGGAAAACATTTCTTAGTTTTGACGTTATTTAATGTCTGACTGGAATTCGTTAATTAACTCTACGTCTTATCTATTCCTTCCATAGCTTTTTCTGATGTCTCAAGGTGGTCACTTAAAATTCTAACACAAAAAAGTGAAATATCCATACATGTTTAAAACAGTTATTGTAACCATACGTTGTTTTCTCATAAGCAAAATAAACAACAAAAATAAAGGATTGCAGCTAACAAATTTTTAATAGATAAAAGGCCCAATATGACAAGTAAAAATATTATTTGACCATGGATAAAGTGACTAATGCTGGGATTCTGATAAAGGTTTCGGAACACTCCAATTAGTGTGTCTAAAACATGTTCCTCCAAATAAATTGAAGAGCTTGTTTTACCAGTTAATTTTGTGAATTGTACAGTGACAACGATCTCTTTGTATGACATTTATCAAACGTCACTGAATAATAAAACTGAGCATATGTTTTCTTAAAAATATTTTAAATACTTAACTTTGTGAAAATTTTTGCGTCTAATGTGGTTAACAAATTTTCCGTGTAGCACTTTTATACGTAAACAATCGATTCCTTAAGTTATTTATTACTTTGCATGAATAAATTATTTACAATTATTTTTCAAGTACAATATTATGAAATCCTAGTAGATTTTCATTGATATTTTACATCTGTTATACCAATTTTTAGAGTGCAGCAATAGGGTTTTAGTTTTTCAAACATCCTTTTTCCTTTACATCAATCAGCATTTTGTGCATTCTTTTAAATTTCCGGGAAAAAATCAGGATTCCACAAAAAATGTCTTAAGTTGCATAACATACTTCAAGATTTCATAAGTTTCCAGGAATTCACTTATTAGTTATATCATTAATTGTTTTTGGAATAATCACTAATTCGTTTCAGAAGTTCACTAATTAATATGACTAATAATTTTCTTTTTATCTAAGCTCGCTTTAAAATTTGTTTTCAAAGAATTTGCTGTCTGCATCTTTTAAGGTTGTTCTTCTTTTCTAAAATTTTAGGTAGTGAGTCTTCGGCATTGCAAAGCAAAACCGGAATCCTTTTTTTCGGAAAATAAATGTTTTAAATTTCAAAATTATTTTATAATTTTAATCAGTAAGTTAAATAAATCATGGTTAATAATCTTAAATAATATTATTAGTCAATCTTAATCAGTAAGTGTTTTAAAATTTTGCTGCTGACAAAATTTCGCATACTCTTTTTTTCCTTTCTACAAGTTTTCTTTTTCTGTCAATTTTTATGATTACTTTACCCTAATCTCAATACCAATGACTCATCCTGTCATTTTGACAAATTAAAGTCGCGAATGAAGTCGATTAAGCCAAACTAAGCAAGATCGGCATATGCTTTTGCTGAGAGGAAGTGCAGGACTTTATTTTGATGCAAAACACTAATTTCAATGGAAAATAAAATAGCAAAATTTAATGTACTATAGAACAAAATCTGACTTCATGATCAAAATCGTAAAACAAGCTTTAATCGCTGAATTTTTAGTGAAATGGCTAACTACTTAAAATTCGCATTAAATGGATAAAGTTTGACTACAGAATTAAAACATACCTGTATGACAGAAAAATAAACTTTGTGAGGTAACAGGATGTTATAAAGCTTATTACTATGCGAAAAGGGCTTATAAAGCTTATTACTATGCAAATTATTACTATGATTTGCAATCTGCGATCTGCTTTTTATGTTAGTTCAAAGATATTATGAGATGAATGAACTTTAAGTTATAAATTACCTATTACTTTGGTTATTATTTATTGTTACTTTAATTATTATTTCCAAAATTAGTAGTGACATCAGCATCCTGGTAGATTTTATTCATTTGCTTATTCGATTAGTTAAAGAATCGGAGGCTTACTAGTGTTTAATAATCTGGCTTCGCTGAGTTCCCGAATGTGTCGGATTATCAGACTTTTCCTGTATTATGAATAGAATTAATTAAATATTATTAACCCTTTAGGGGCCGAAATTAAAACATTAGAAGAGAACAGTCATTTGAAGGTAGCTGTATGAATTTAAGCTTAATCGTAATTATATCATTATATTTACTGATAATTTTTAAAATGCGTTGCTACATAAATAGGGAAGGTAATCATGTGAGCCACACTTAATCACACTAAAATATGCGTATCTTAGATCCTCCAACATCTTAATTTGTTAACTCTTTACTTCTTGTTTTTGCTTCCTTGTACGAAGTAAAGGAAGTCGTATTGTAATCGCGATTTATGGCTAGATTTTACGATATTGATTTTTATCTTTCTTAATTACTTAGGTGTAAATTTAACAGTTCATTATTCAAATAAAAAATAAATAATTCAAAAATCGACACATTTAATGACCGTCACCTCAATATGCAGTAGCCATCACGGCAAGCGAATAACTGAAATATGTCTATTGAAACAGAAAACATTCTATATTTATTTCTAAACTAGCGGAAGTATCCGATGGCAGTTAAGTTAGACTGAGAGTAACGTATCTAACAACAGAGAGTACGATACCGCTGTAATTTTTCTCTAATAACGATGCAAAAAATACGATTCATAGTCATACATTTTTCGGTCTGATGCGATATGGAACTCACATAAAAATTTCCATAGAAAAATAAACAAGTTCTCTCTCATTATATCAGAAACAATGGCATGCAGCGTTTAAAAATTTTCTTCTTTCTGGTCGTAAAAGCTGAAGTTCCATTCAATATTTCACTTATATTCAATTTTAGTGGATTAAATGTGGGCAAAAATTGATCATAATGAATTCGAAAACATTAACGCAAACAAGCAAAGAAACACACATATAGTCTTCCTTATATAGAGAGATTTTTTAAAACTTAGATTTTTGATTAACAAAGTAGATGATTTGAAAATGCATTGTATGAAAGCCAACATGTAGGTAAAAAGAAAACAGATCCCAAAAGCCGTCAGCGCCCTGGGCGAAATCCAAAAGGGAACCATCAGTGTAGATGTAAACCCACTCACTAGGAGGATAGCGAGTATTAATGGTTCCAAAAGCGATGGCACGAAGAGCAATTGGGCACGAGCCGTTTTTGTCGATTATGTACTCTGTTAAAATCTTATTCACGCCAAAAAGAAATGTTTGGGAAGCAAGCAAGTCTATTATAAAGAATAGCTACATTCCTCCAATCAGGTTAGTCATTGGCTGTAGGTTACAAAGCAAATGCGTAGCAAGTATGGGAGTAGTTTTAACACCTCCAATGATCAAGCGTAACGCCTGGTTTGGAAACCATCAAGCATTCCCAAGACTATATCCGAGGCAGAGACCAACACTTCATTGCAATAATTTGAAACCGGCTGGATATAAGTCTTATAAGTAGTGCTAAGGATAGCTCTGCCACATCTCCATTTAGCACCGGCTAGTCTGTTAAGAATGGAGGTCTTTTCCTAGCTTTTGACATTGCATATTCAGCATGCTTAGTCTGTTTCAATTTGTTATCAAAGATTCAACCCAGTTAAAATGAAACATCATTATGCTTTCGAACAATGGTATACTCAACTGACAAGCGATAAGGATAACAATAACGTATGTAGAGGTAATACTTGAGGGAGTAAATTATTCTGAAACGATGGTGGGTTGTATTCAATGTAGGTATGCGCAAAACTGATACTCAAGGATTTTGAGAAAGGTGGACGGAATTTGGAGAAAGAATGCTTTGCCAACCCGAATGAATTCGTGGAATTAGGAAATCAGATGTTTTCTCTTTCTGTAGTCATTTGAAGCCATGGTTCTGAAGATGGTTTCTGTCTAAGATTTAGTAAATTGAATTTGCTTTAGATGAAATACAGGTGATCTAGTGTTGCTTTTAAATACAAATATTGCTCCTGTCAAACGACACTGCACTGTACTGGCTTCAAATGCAAAAGTCATTCTGTTTGAGAACGAAAATGGAAATCGTGCTGCAGCAAGGATGTTTGGTGTTCGTGAAAGATTGAACGGGTGATAATTATTTACTTATGGATCAGAGTAACAATGATATTGAAATTGAAATAGAATTCGATAATTTGCCTGAAGATATAAGGGAAGACGAACATGACAAACTTTTCATGTTGTTCGACAATGGAAATTTTTAAATTCATAAGGTATGTCATTTCTTAAAAATAAAACAGCATTACGTTTTAAGCAAACACTGTTAAGCAAAAAACAGGTACATGTAAAAATCTAATTGTTGTACACTTATTTTTTTCTCATTTTTAACCTCTTATTATTATATCTGGCGTACAACGCGCACCAGTAAATTTCGACCCTAATTTTTGTATTAAAAGCGCGCTTTAAACGCCGGAATATAAGGTATATTGTTCATATGACTATGGTAAGGTTTTTATGGCTTTAGTTAATCAATCGGCTGCATGCAATAGTTGAAGAATTATCACCAATTTAAAAGTTGAATAAGTTCAACTAAGCCTAACGACGCTGACATTTGCTTACATTTGAAACTTAATAGCATATTGAACTCAGTCAGTTTCTACACCAACTTCAGAATCTTTTTACCAAACGTTTTGTGCACCGAAAAATCTGTCTTTCAGCTTAATTTTAATTAATTTAAACTCTAATTTTAATTGTGAAAATTGTTTTAGTAGTTTGTAACTCTATTTAGTGTTTTAGGTTTTTCTGTATTTTACAATTTTTCATAAAGATGTTTCGAGTTTTTATGTATTTTTCCTTGAAGCGAAGTGAGAACTGAACTGATTAAATGAGAAATATATCTCTAATGAAATTCAGGGAAATAAGTTTAAATGAAATGCAGCAAAATGTGTGCATAATTTAATAGACCGTACAAGGAAGTCATCTGGTGTCCACATCGTATTTTTTCATTCAGTTATACTACGGTATAGGTAAAGGGAGTGAACGGCGAATACGAAAGTAATTTTTGCCTTCATGCAAGGCGGATACCCAAATGATCCTACAATTGATTAAAATGCATGCTGTTAACATCAACAATAAATTAAAACACTTGATAGGTGCTATACATATAACTTCGATAAAACGAATCCGAAGTGAAAGCAATTTTTGACTGCTTAAATTTATCTTATAATTAACAGGAAAATACTATTAACAATTTATTTATATTTTTAAGCAGTTTAATTTGGGGAATAAATTAATACGGTTATAGAAGTTAAATCAGCATTCAGAAAAAGAACATAGTTTGGAACAGAAAGGAAGGTGTTTGCGTTAAACTTTGTCTTTCGATAAAACCCGAAAGGAAACAAGTGATTCCAAATTAAAATATAAACTAGAATTTTAAAACAAATTTTACTTTTCTTTAAAGTACGTTTTTATTTGGAATATAAAAAGGTACGTTTCTTATAAAAACAAAGTGTGTCTATACGTGAATTTTTTATTAACTAAACCACTGCTAATTTGCTTCTCATTTAAAGATTCTATAAAAACTTGATTTGAGGTATAAATTTTATGTTTGGGATAAATGCTGACTCTCAGTGCTAAGAAGTAATATAAGCTTATGAAGAAAGAAATGTAAATAAAAACGATGGTAGCGATGATGTTTTCAGTATCATTTTAATACCTCCGACGTATAGAATATTTAAATTTAAATGTGAATTAACTGATTTTAGCAAAGCACGAGAATGCTGTGTACCTTACAAGGGAATAAAAAGAAACATTATGTTCATTGCGTTCCATGTATGTATTAGCAGTGCCGGCTGCCGTATCTTTGGAATAAAATTCGAATCACGAAAAATTCAACATACAAGCATTTAAAATATCATGAAGCAGAAAGTCCTTTTCAGAGATTGTTATATAGGAAATGAGTTTAATGATCTTATGATCAGAAGATAGATAGAGATAGATAGGCAGTGTTATCAAGCATACATGTACTATGTTTATATTGTCTTATTTGTTGCCTTTTCTGTCTAGTCTTTTCATTGGTAACAAATTTTATCGTGAAGATACATTCTTTGTCCTTTGTATAATGGGTATTTGTGATACGAAATACTATAATACGAACTAACTATAATACGAACTATAATACGCTAACTATAATACGAAAATAACTGCTATCTATTTCAGCATTTGAAATACTTTGTACTATCGCCACTTGTCTCCGGTTACTGATATTATTATTATTATTTTCTGAACACAGTATATTTGACTCATTACTTACTTTATTATAAGTTTTTTCTGTACATATTTTTGCATATGTTGAATGTATGCGCGAAACCGCATTGTAGTCAGGAAGGTTAGTAATGGTAGCAGGCGAGTAAAACATGTGGAAAGGCGTAAAAATCACATCACATATACTGGTGTGTGTTAACCTTATAATGTGGTGGGCAGACCTTTCGTGAAGATCATGTATATGGTTTGATGACTTTTCTACGGACTATTTTGAATTGCTGTTAATCTCTAAAATTCTTTCAATATATTTATTGAAGAAAATTCGCTTATAAATGAAAACTGCAGAGATCAAATGCATTAATATTGTTGCGTGCGAACGGGTTCGTAGTGGGTTGAATGCACAAGTCGATAAAAAGTTAATAAAATTTATACTTTTCACATGAAATAAAATAAAATGTTGAAATATTTCGTCGGAGATATTCGTACAATAATATCACAATATCTCAAACGTTAAACAGAACTCAATTCAAAACAAAGAAAGGTAATCTAATCTCAGAGAGATTTCGCTACAATCAATCACAGCGCTAAGTAAGCATACAGTTCGCTTAAAACAACAGCAACTGAGCAGAGGTGTTTTAATTCGGCTTTTATAAGCTTTTTAATTATTCACGAGAACATTCTGGTAAAATCTATTTTCTCGATGGCAACAGCAATTACCAGTTATTTATTTATTAAATATTAAATGCACTTGTATTTTTACTTTTCTGACGTAGCTTTCTCTTCAAATTCGTCTGTATTACACGGGAAAATAAAACAATTTTAATTAGAATTCTAAATAAATAGCTAAATAAATACAAAAGCCGTGACAATATTTTAAGGGCTATCTGTAGCATGGCCAAGTTATGTAGTGTTGCAAAATGCTGTGAGATAATTAAACAGCTGGCTTAAGGTTGCCAGAAAGTTCAGGTAAAGAGGGGGCTGCAAGATTTGGCTGGAAATCGTCTATTTGGCTACAAAATTGACGTTTTTGTCATATACGGAGCGAGAACATTTCTAGAAGGCATTCTTAGAGGTTTTCCTCTTGAATATTCTCGAAGAGTGGTTAAAGCCACACATACCCTGCCTGTATGGGGAGAGCAGTATTGTGAATTAAGAGGTTAGTTTGAAAGTGATCGACCTAGTCTGGAGCTGTACTTTAGTGTTTAGCTGTGAAGCTTTCTTCACCGTTATAGTGTGTGATTGTTATACTGTGTGCTGTGTTGTGATTGTTTCAGCCTGTTTGTCGTAGTTTTTCGACGACTGTAAACGTGTCTTTCGAACTGTGCTGTGTAATACAGCTTACTGGCGAATAAAATCTGTCTGATTCTTCATCAAGCGTTATCATCAATTACTCTAAATCCACGAACCCGTAGAACGTATTAGCAGTATTAACTTAAAATACGTAAACCCCTACTACCATAAAAGAAAACTCTTCATTGATTAATATATATAGTACATAAAATCTTTCCATTTTCTTCCAAACTTTGCTGGTTTAAAACTATTAGTTACCCTTTTCGAATTTACTTAAAAACAACGTGATAATTATCCCATGAATTGACATTCAGAGATCCATTGATTTTTCTCGTTCAAAGGTTCATCAGCAAAAGATATGTTTCTTTCACCTACTATTGCGTGACCAATGGAAACGCGTGAAGGTTCTCATTGTAGTCACTGAGTTCAATTAAAAACGCAAATTGCGAAGAGCAAGAGACTGACGCACATTAGAAGGTTTTCTTAGAAGCAATAAATATTTTCACGTTTATTTAATTTTTAAGTGATATTTCTTTATCCTGATGCTTTCAAATAGCTAACCGAAGACTATATTTTGGTTTAAAAAATCCTAATGCACTGGAATTAAAAGACACATAAATTAGCATCAACTTAAAGACACACATATTTTCACATGTGTATACAAGCTCTTCTGCGTGTTTATTAATTTGATGGGTCGAAAATTGAAATTAATTTTTAAGTCACTTCATTTAAGCCGATTGTTTAAAAGTTTAAACAAATATGTATTCTTGATGGCAGTGCAATAATTTTCAGCGATTTTTTTTTGATTCAGTACAGGTTCTGAGAAAACAATGGAAGGATTCCCTCGTTGTTCAAAGCATCATGGGAGAAAAGAAAGTAAGAATTAAGCATTTAAAAATGCGTAGTGAATGTTTTCAGAATTTAAAATGTTTAAATAAGTATCTGTATTGCCGATTCTACTTTATTAAGATATTAATTAAATATTGAATTTTAATACTTAGCTACATAAGTTTAAAACTCTATTTACAGTACACACAGCATTAACTTGCTACTCATTTTCAGTTTTTGAATACTTGAATTTCCTTTTTGCCTTTTCAGTAAAAATGTATTTGTTTATTTTAAAAATATGAATTATATAGATAAAAGTATTCCTCATTCCTTCTTGCTCTCACACATCAATACACGATCACGCATTTTAAATGCGTGATTTAAAATGCGTAATAAAAGTCTGAAAGCAAATATCGGCTGTGTTATCCTCATGCGACAATTTGCAGGTGCTTTAATTTTCTCATGATATTTTAAAACTACGAAGTTTTTGAACCTCTTTATTTTCTCTGAGTATGTTTAATGCCGCGATGTTTTAAAATTGTTTTGAACCTTGCTGTTTTTTCTTCCAATATAATTACTTTTTCTTTGCGCTGTTTTCGCCACGATGTTTTCGTTCTAGTTGTTTTCACCTGCAACCACTGAGAAGATATTTTCCTATGTTTCCTATGCATGGGACTATGTTTTCTAGCCAGCATTTCATGCCATTTTGGATTTGTGTTAATTCCCTTTTACGTGAAACCTGAAAAGTTAAAAATTAATTTAAATGTCTCACTTAACAGGCATCCCAAAATGCTAAAATCCTAACTTTTTCAACGTGTTTTTTTTTTATATTAACCCTTAGAAAACTGAAGCCTCAGGTAATTGTATGCTTAAAATACCGAAACTCCCGTCTCCGTCCATTACCCGTCCCGTTTCCTCCCCTCCTCGTCCATTAACGCACAAAGAGGTGTGAAGAGTTCAAATGCCATCCTTTCTACTTCCTAACAAAAAAGCTTCCATTAGCGTTTTAGAACAAGCTGCTATAGTCTGCTATAAACTGATACAATGCATTCGGAGGAACTGCATCCGCTACTGGATACCTTAGGAGGAGAGAAGAAAACAAGATCGCAATCTCGGCTGTTTCGGGCGGTTGTGGTCATTTGAATGAAAGGTCGTCTCGCGTGTTTTGGCCTTCAAATGGTTAAGGGCACAAATGAAATGCTAATTTTCCTTCTACTATTTTCGCTGTGATTAAAAATATTAGACTTTAATGGTTCAAAATTTAAGATAAGTTATTGATGGGCTGACAGTTTTAATCTTTGAAATAAAACAGTTTGATATTCTTGTCAAAGATTTAATTTCAGAAATATATATTTTTAGGAAACAAAATGCAGTTTCTATTCTCAAACTTAACTGATTTCTAAATACTACGTAATACGGTACTGCGAAAACTTTCTAAGTTAATACATTTTTCCGATGATTAGGTTTTAAAATAGCATTTGAAGTTTGTGTTCATACTCGCTTTTTGCAAAGTTGGTTTAGTATTGTATATGGAAAACTATGGTTAGTTTAATAACAAAATGGATAACGCATGTATTATATAAATACTCAATGCTATATTTCTTTGTCGATTACAAAGTTTGAGGATATCTACAATCTAAACGATTAAAATCTGTGCGGATATGTTTGTTCCTTTGTGGCCTCATTTCCTTCGAAGTCGAACGTATTTGAGATTCGAAAGAGGTACCCCCGGATTCCAAAAATTCGTGGGAAGCCATTTCGATCATACGCATCTTCGTACGACGTTAATCAGTCGAGATGTTAACTAAAAACTCTGAGAAGAGTAATTTTCACACTCATTTTTTTCGAATGGCAACAGTTTCGCGAGCTGCAAATAAAAATCTACTTTATTTCGAAAAGAGTTACCACTTCTCGCTTTCCTACTATGAAGTTTATTAATAAAAATTTGGTAACTTTTATTGAATATGAAATAAAAATCTGTAAACAACACATGACATCTTTGCACGGCTTATGAAATTATACACGTCATTTCATTTAAACTTATTTAAATCCTCGAATTCCATTAGAGATATATTTCTCATTGAATTAATTGAGTTCTTACTTCGAGGCAAAGCAAAAATACATAAACCCTCAAAATATCTTCATTAAAAATTGAAGAATATAGAAAAACACAAAACGCCAAATACAATTAAAAGCGTTTCTACGCAAAAACAAGCAGTTCATCCAGCTTGCAGATTTTTCGGTGCACAAAATGGAAAGTTCACTTTTGGTCCCACTCTGCAAAAAGACGCTCAGGGTGCAGAAACTGACTTAATTCACTATTCTACTAAGTTGCTAATGTAAATAAATATGGCAGCCATGCTGAAAAAATTAGGTTTAGCCACACTTAAACAACTATAAAATTACAATAGAAGAGAAACACGCCAATGTGACAATCAAATTCGTTGAAACAACCTTGTATTTGGCGTACATTTACAAAATAAAATTACATTTATAAAATTGTTCATAATTCTATAAATACTGCATGCAGATTAATTAAAAGCATAAGGACCTTAACCGGAATATAAGGACAATATAATTCAATCCCTTTTAAAGCAAAAAATGCTCAGTTTGCCAGCATATTAAAAAAATTAAAACACTGAGCTCACCGATCCGAGTAACAAAGTGAGTATATATATATATACTTTTGGTGCGGACAATTACAACCAAAAACAGAGGTGCACAAGTGCATGTTATAGCATTACTATGTACAAAATTTCATCGTTCTCAGGCTAGTCGCTTATGAGTTACGCGAGATACATTCATACTTACGTAGAGAGGTCAGTCACGAAAAAGTCTCTTCTGAAACCATTTTATTATCCGTTTTGGGAAGAAGAGTTCTTTATTTTGTCCTTACATGCAGATGTCACGCAAAAACATTGCGTGAAACGCAAAAACATATTTAATGTTCATTAATTTAATGCATTCGATAGTGGTCAAAATGGATATTTTTGTTGAAATATGGTACCCGAAATTTTTCGCGATTACAGTACTTCCCTTACTTCGTATAAGGAAGTAAAACTAGCGCTGCCAAACATTAAATGTGTTATTGTATAATGTCATATTTTGACGTTGAAGATAGCACGCAACTGCATGTGTCGTCTTCGTATGTCCATTTTTCGTTAATATCAGCATTTTAAATAAATAGGCTGTTGGCGACTATTTTGCTTCAGATTAGGATAATTTACACGCTATGTTACTACAACGTTAATATATGTATTGATATAGAGAAACAGTTGCTATATTACATTAAATTAAACCATGACGTCATATGTATACATATTAACAGTGTCAAATGCTTTTGTTTTCTGGTTTGGCACCAAAAAATTATTTACGAATTGGTTGCTGCTTGGAAAGAATGAATTGATTTCATTCATACTGAAGAGGTTTTGAACATTTGCTTTTCAAGGCTATATAGTACTTATAAATTTTGCTTTGGCCACAGCCTGTTCATCTGGAAATTTATAGATAAAAAAAAAGATGCAAACTGCTTGTTATTCCGAAATAATAAGAGTATTAATTAAAACAATTAAATAATTAAATATAAAATTCTAAAATTTAACTTTAAAATAGACAATTCAAAATTAAGGTGCTCCTTGGATTTATTCATTTCTGTTATAATAAGATATCAGTGCCTAATAATATTGGTTATGAAAGCAAAGTAATTCAGTAAGAAGGTACAAAACAGTAAAATAACAAGAAGATGTAAATCGAAGAAATTATTATTGTAAATAACGTTAACTGGCTTAAAATTTATTTAAATCTTCCTTTTAATTGCACTTCTTTAATGAAGTGTTTTCTTACTTATACTTTTTATGCAGGCGACCAGAGCTTATTTTGCATATTAGAAACAGTATTACTGTAGAAAATAAAAAATTAAAAAAAAATATGACTATTTCAGAAACCCAAGAAGAAACAGTAATCATTTCATCAAAAAGTTAAGAAACATTTTTAAAAATTAAAGCATATAAAAATGGTAAGCTTAAAAAGAAATTACAATATAAACATTATACGTGGATTTTAGTTTAGCATCTTAATAAATAAGCTAAGCAGTCTCTTTATTCCGATTAGTTTGAAAATTACTACCTCAGAAATTAAATGTATAGAACATAAAATCTTACATTTAAAATGAGCTGAAAGAGACATTAGGATTTTTCGAAGCAGGAGACATGAAAAATGAGCCATGACCTCGCCAGGATTCGAACCTCGGACCTCTCGAAATACGCGTCGAGTGTGCTGGCATTTTACCACGAAAGCATGCTAAGAAGACGGGAGAAATACCTTATAAGCTTTTCAAAAATGCAGGTAAGCTTAACAGTCCAATTGTTAGGAGGAAGCTATACCCACCTTCCGTTGCATGCCAACTGCAAAAAATAAAAACATGGATTGAAATGTTACAGGAAAGAAACGTTAATACACACATATGTATACATTTTGACAATATAACTTTAATATAGTTAATATCAATTTTCGCGCATAGCTATGGCTAATCTAAATTCCAGATCCATTTTGTAGCATTTGATAAATAACACAAACTAATAAAACAGTTGCAGAATTAATTTAAATGCCGTTCCAGAGGTGCGAAATTAACATTATATATTACAGTTGAAAATTTTTACGAACAGTTATTATATGATTATTGCTATTATAACTGCTCAACAACTATTGCAGATGTTTCAAAATTACGGGAATAAGTTTAAAAGATTACAATATATTTTACACTCAGGTTCAAAATATTCTTTCACTTCAAAATATACTTTGCTAGCATCGATACACTTTTCCTAACGTTTTGACCCATGCTGAAAACATGGAAATAGTTTTGAAACTCATGACATGAAATATTATTCAAGGCACGGATCGTCTTTCCTGTATCTCATTTCCATCGCTGAATTTCTCTTATTATTCACTGTACATATCACATTTTGAAAGCTTATTTTATCCACGGAAATAGAAAAATTCACATTCAGCAAGAAAATTTGATGAGCAGTAAGAATCAGATATACACACCATGGTGTTTTTCCCTAGAATTATCGGAAGGAGAGACCTTCTTCAGAAATTGGGTCATTGGTCTTTCATAGGTCTCCAAAAGTAGCCTGTCGTATTTTTTCAATATTTTCTGCCCTTCTGCTCGTCAGTGGGTGTTTAAGTCATAACAATCGTCATACGATATTTCACACTTTTTAATCTTATTATCTTTTTAAATCATTCTTAAATTTGTATTTATTCGAATCATCATTCTGAAATGTTTGCCGAAGAAACAAAATGGTCTCACTTGCAGTTTTCTTCAACAAACAATAAAATTCCAGGCACTTACTTTGAGAATTTCTTCCATCTCTCTTTCACATTCGAATGAACTTTCAATTTGCTGTGCATTTTAAACGCCCTCTTGCCGCACCGACACTAGACTTTTTACACCGACACTATATACAAATATCCATACTTATTCCGGGATTTGATTCCGGACTCATCCTAACGGTAGTCAGCAGTACAACGTCAGTAAGCAGTATACCAATATATCAGCACCCTGAAAGATACGCTCAACTCAGACTGATACCACTCTAAACATAGGTAACTGAAATCCTATGGGGCAAACCGTATCTACAATATAATTCCTTGCAATGGAATCATTCCGATAATTTTTGTACCCCTACGTTATACTTCGACGACTGTTACGTGTGCTGATCATGCACGCCAACTTTGGAGTCTGTTATATACAATTTCAGGTGACCCTTTCTTGACAGTGTTATTGGCCTATAGGATTAAGAAGATGAAATTTCCTTGCAAATTGGCTAAAGCACTTTCTCTGGATATCTGACTTCACCAAACATAAAATCTCATATTTAAAATGTATTGTTCAATCTAATAAATGCTAAGTAAATTTCAAAGATTTGCTGTTACGTCACTTCATCCTAACTTACATTCCGTGGCGATTTATATCGTTATATATGTAGACAGTAATTAGGAAACAACTGAAAGATTGTCCGGCATGTCCGAACCACTTCTTCTGCACGGCTGCAGACATTCCGTAATCAGTCATCCAGTACCAGGAATAGTCTTCATATCCTAATTCCATTAACAGACGGTTGCATCCGGTGGGTTGTAGACATAAAAACTGCTATGAAAAGACTCAAGTACTCAACACATATAGGGGCATTTATTCCTTTGGACTGCTTGTGTAGATGCTTGCATAAATATTTCCATCAAATGGAAGTACAATCTACACTGGTGTGCAAACCTTAAGCAACAATGTAAAAATTTAGCAGATAGCCATGAAATTGCAGAAAAGGAGGTCTGGAGATTAGTACAATGAACACGTAAGTCAGTAGAAACGAATCAGTAGAATATCAAGAACGAAACGTCAGAGGCGACGTGAGCGTACACAAAACGTGTGATGTCGGGGCGCGCAGCTCAACAGTAGAATAAAAGGGAGGACGGAGACACAATTCAACATATTCGCTACAAGTGCCAGTGAGTCAGTTCGTGAAATTTGGCTAGAAGAAATCGCCTGGACGACTTCACACGTGGAAGAATGAACGGAAAGCTGGAGGAGGGAGTTACTGTGACCAGTGTAGCTGCAAAGTTCGGAATCAACAAAAGCGTCGTTTCGCGCGCTTGGAAAGCATTCCAAACCACAGGTACCGCTGTTAAAAGTTGGTGGTGGCCGCCCGAGGACGACATCTGCAGGGAATGACCGATATATCGTCCTGCAGGCGAAAAGAGGCCGACAGCCGTTAGCAAGCGCCATTGCTCAGCAACTCTGTACAGCAAGGATGTCAAACTCGCGGCCTGCGGGCCGCATGCGGCCCACAACAAATATTTTTGCGGCCCGGCCAATATATCGGCAAATAATAATATATAATAATAAAATAACATATCGACGAAGAAAAAAATGAAATGTTTACTGCTAAGTAATTAACCATAATTTATTCAGTGTTGTTAGATTACTCACAGCGAGCTGACACACACACTACTTAAATTACAAATGCGTGTGAGTAGCTTACGTTCAGCTACCTTCGGCTTTTGGGGGACATGTGCACTCAGAACTTGTACGCATCCCCCGATAGCCGAATGTGGCCGAACTCATGGTCTGTTTTCCAATCATAGTTTTGTACGATATATTGGTGCATGCATGTCCATGCATTTTGCTTTATTATTAATTATTACTTAATTCATATCGTTACGGATTTCATAGTTATTTATTTAGTTAGTTTTTTTATTTAGAATTTTAATTAGATTTGCTTCATGTTGCCTTGGCAAGGCAGACGATTTTTGAAAAAACAGCTGAGTTGGAAGGTTAAAAATAGAACAGTGCCTTCCTTTTTTTTTAATTCAGTCCAAAGGGATTTAGTCTCGAAGGACTATTACTTTCGTTTGGGCGTTTTGCGTTGTTTCACAAGAAACGGAGTATCACTTTTCAATTTAGTGCTTATGTTTCTTTGTTGGTTTTTTTTTTTTTTTACTAAATGTTATCGCTCTGCATTAAAGTTTAAAAAATGAAAAATCTGCATAAATGTATGCATTATTTTTTTTTTTGACGTAGCTTTCTTTTCAAAAATCGTCTGCGTGCGTTGCACGGGAAAATAAAAAGGAATTTTAATTACAGTTCTAAATAAATAGCCAAATAAATGTGAAATTCGTAACAATATTCTCTAACCCTTTAACGAATTTTTCATTAACAAACTCAAAGATTTCAAAGCCAGCAATACCAACGTTGTACAGAAAAACCTTTTTATCTCCAGCGCGTGAGAGCGTGTACCGAAATTTCTAAAGATATGTTCAATTTAAAATTATTTTGCGATATTGCTGTTGAACTGAATTTTATGGTTTAAGTGCGAAGAACATGGTATTTAACAAATAAAGGTAACACACAAAATGTTAAATAAACGCCCCCTTGGACGTAATCTAAAGTCTGAAACATTTCAAATTTTTTTTTCTTTTTAGTCCAAAGGGATTTAGTCCCGAAGGACTATTACTTTCGTTTTGCGATTTTGCGTTGGAAACACAAAAACGGCGTATCACTTTTGAAATTGTTGCCACTAAATGTTATCGCTCTGCATTGAATTTTAAAAAATTAAAAATCTGCATAAATGTATGCACGTTTTTGTAGCAATCTTGCTAAAGCAAGAAGAGAGGAGATGAGGACTCTGGCAAACGCCGTTTCCTCCAGTCCGTGAGGCATGGTAAGTTAGAAGTTGGCGAGCAAACGGCCCAACTTCGGAATTCTTAGGTAAAAATTGTTTACTAATTCTGCCGGAAGGAAGTATTGAATGTTTTCTTTATCGCAATATTTGGCGATATAGTTCCTTACATGATTATATTTTTGACACTCATTCAGTCTATGCTCGAAATTATCTCGAACTTGACAATTTTCGCATAAAGGAGAACTTCAAAGTTTTAACTTGAATTTAAGGTCGTTTGTGAGGATACTTCGAGTGAGGATTTTGTTAATCTTGCATTCCATTTTCCTTGTGTCGGGCCAGTCGATATTTAGGTATTTTGTGTTTAGAACATTTTTGAAGTGACAATAATACTTGGAATTCTGCCAGATAGTTTCGAATTCCTTATCCTTGTCTTGTTCCCCCCCCGGGGGTTGACTCAGGAGAATTCCTGGGAAGTACTGGCTAGGATCTGTACTTAGGCAGTCTCAACCACGGGGGTAAAATATCAGGTACTAAGGTGGAGCTGTAAAAACAGACAAACCGGAGGGCGTGGGACTATGCCTGTTGACCAAAAGGTAAAGATCGGGCGTCCCCGTCTTCCGTAAAAGCGTGTATCCTTGTCTTGATTAATTTCTTTTTTGATATCCTGTCATGTATAAATCGGAAGGGTCGGAGTATTGCGTGAATTAACCGCCTGTTTTGCCATGGAGTCTGCCCTTTCGTTTATCTCAATGCCTTTATGTCCAAGTATCGAGCAGATTACTATCTTATCATTTGGCATATTTTTGTAAATTTCATATCGAATGTTCTCAATTATGTTGTTATTTGGTTCTTCAGAGAAGGAAATGGATTCTACTGCCCCAAGGTTATCAGTGAAAATTATCGTCGATTCAGAAAGATTAGCTAGATATTTCACAGTGCAGCAAATTGCCGAAGCTTCCGCGGTATAGATAGAGGCGTTTCTTTCAATTTTGATGGCTCTGTTTACGGTATTTTGTAGATTAGTTATTCCAAATTCGGTTCCGTCCAAACTTTTGGAACCGTCTGATCCCCATACGTTTTCTGCTTTGAAATCAGCTGTCAAGTTTTTGATGAAAGGTGCGTAATCTGTGACAAAATCGTGGAGGTTTTTTAGATCGGTATTACAGAACTTGTTAAAGTTTATCCAAGGCGGAACCCATCTCTTTTGGCGAGCAACGGTACTATCTAATATCCATTTGGATTTGTAGCGCGTGCATTTAATACCTAATAAATAAATATCTCGTAATTGTTGTTGCCATCCACAAAAATCCAGATATTTCTAGATGGTCCAGTATATTCGAGAAATTAATTATAAAGCTTATAAAAGCCGAGAACAAACAACTCATCTCAGTAGTAGCTGTAGTTCTAGCGAACTGTTTGTTTACTTAATGCTGTGATTGATTTGTAGCGATTTAGCTGTGAGATAGAATTAGTTTCTCTGTTTTGAATTGATTTTTGCTAAACGTTTGACATTTTGTGATATTGTTAGAATATTTTTGAAGAAATATTTCAGCATTTTGATTTATCTCTTGTGGAAAGAATAAATTTTTGTTAACTTTTTAACGTTAACCGTGTTTATTCCAG
>KK116183.1:113131-169210 GCA_000611955.2 Stegodyphus mimosarum
TTATTTTTTTTTTTTTTTTGACGTAGCTTTCTCTTCAAAAATCGTCTTCGTTGCACGGGAAATGGAAAACAATTTTGATTACAATTCTAAATAAATAGCCAAATAAATATGAAATTCGTAACACTATATTTTGCGATAATGTTTTGCCAACAATAATATTAAAACTTTGATTAGCGTGAATTTTAAAATACCGGTGCTTTTCAATTTTACTAGAGAATCTTGATTTTTCTTTAGAACATAACCACACGTTATTAATTTAAACCATTCTAAGTGCGAGCAAAGAGATGTTATATACTAAATCCCTTCTGGTAAATTAATTTGTGGTCTTCGGAAACACTGAATATTAATCAGGTCATTATTCTCAAATATTTGGATTTGGATATTTGAAACTAGAATTTTCATGATGACTATATGAAAGGCTGAGGAATTTACTGCTCGAATATTTTAATCATAATGAATTGAAGTTCATTCTGAAAGCCGCAAAGACATCAAAGATAATGTTATTTCTAAGCACTGATACCTTTCCAAGTAGTAAAATCCATTAAAATAATCATTTAGAAGGTAGGGTGTTCATATGTTACTTTGGGGAAAGTATAATAGTAAAGAGATTTTTAATCCAACAATTGCAAAAGTGGTTTACAATCTAAGCGTTCTAATATTACAGCCTGTTTTATGCGATAAATTGTTATGTTTTATTTATATAGCTTATCATTTCTTATTTTTATTGAAAATTTTTACATTTCGCGTATATGAAACAGTTCCATATTTAATAGTTCATAGTAAATTATTCCTTTCAAAATTTCATTTCATGCATCATGCACCTGTAATGTTGTTGTTGTTGACTGATGCTCACTTTTCTGACCTATAGTCAGCCCAAGCCCACGAAATTCCTCGTGGCAAGGAGCGCAAGATTACGCCTATTGCTGACAACAGCCTTGAGCACCTTACAGGTGACCATGCACCTTACAGGTGACTTATCTCAGTTTGGATAGTTTGATGGATAGCACCTTGGAGGACGAATCTGAAGGTCTTCTACCCCTCTTTGCTAACACCAATTGAGAAGACTTTCGGCTCACCGCATATTTAGAGTGCACCGACATCTCTAATGTAATACTAAATATCAAAGAATTCGAAAGTTTAGAATAACAATATTCAAGAATTGCATCTACAGACTCCTATATAATTATTACAATAAATAAATAAGTATTAAATTACTAATTGATATTTTCCTAAGAATTGTCAAATGCTTAATGCACTAAACACTAAAATCTGTTTTGGTTGTGGGATAAAAAGTTTTAATTTGACAGATGGTCTTAAGTGACATATAAATACGAACAAACACTTCTTCACGAAAGCGTTCTTTTAAAGCTTACCATTTCTCACATGTTTAAAGCACTGAAAACACGTTTTGAGTATCCGATATAAAATGTTAAATGGTCAAACATGTGTGAAAAATCCTGAATTTATGGATGCGTGGAGGTGAAAGCGCAAAGGTGGTTCCAATTTTACATGCCTAGTGCTTCATCCCCTAAGGAAAGTACTCTAGGCAGTTTAAGCCATAACACGTTATGCCCTATTTCCTTCCCATGCATCTTTTCCAAATCGCTAGAAAAAGTACAACCGTAAAGAAATAGCAAAAATACTTGTTTTGGCTGTAAAAAAAAAGACGCCATTTTTCTTTCAGTTACAGGAAGTGTTTGATACATTCTACAAAAAGGTTTGTTAAAATAGATTCTTTCATTTTTTCCTGGGATACAAAATTGACAGCACTGTGGCTTGAAGCTATTAAACTATTTTTTCTTATTCTAGGAACTTCACTTCTGGAACTCACTACGTGCTGCCAGTCATGCTTTGATTTTTAACACTTTTTTCAGCTTCTTTTCAGCCGCAAAACTTTCTTTTTTTCACTTTTTCTTCTTCAATTGTGCAAACTTGCATTCGATCTTTTTAATCTTCCTTTTCATTTAAGGCTATATATATATATATATATATATACATGTTCCACTTTTTTAAAATTTTATATGCATTTTTCTGATAAATTTGTAAGATTTCTTAGTATATATTACTACCAGTATACTTATATTCAAAATACAATTAATTAAAACTAACCTAATTTGATACTGCTGTTAGGGAGTTAAGTAAACAGACGAAAGTTTATATTTGTTTTTAATAATTTAAGAATATTAGAAATTGGATAATTTTTATATCTTATCACACAAAAATAAAACAGAAATTGGTATCCACATTAATAAACTGAATGAGCTTGCCGAGTCTTGCATAGCTATTCCATGTTTTTGTTTTTTTGTGTACTGTATAATATTCTAGCTAAATTAGATTGTAAGCTGGAATGCTGAAGAACTATGTAGAGAATATTCATTGAATTCTTGTAAGCAACGAGTCCAAAGAAGGGTTAAATGACCCTTTATTCCAACTAAAAAAATAAACAGATAGCTCCTTCTCAGGCGTACAATAAGACTTCACTCGGGATTTGACTCAACATAGAAAATATGAAACTAATCTACAGAAGGTGTTTACACATTTTTGTAACGACTTTGCAAGATTTATATATAAACAAACCTTGGAATGTTATTTTCTATATGTTCACAAGATAAAAGCTCTCTTCTTGAAACATTAAGGTTGATTTTATTCCACTCCTCCTTCACAATCTTCCAAAGCCCATCCAGTGTTGTGGGATGCCGTTTATAAAGAGCTTGTTTTAAAAGTCCAAATTCACAGTAATTCATAGGAGACACATCAGGAGACTGGGATGGAATGCGTTTAAAAGGAATAGCTTCATCTCTCTTTTTTTAAAAAAAAATAGAGTAGTATGTTTAGAAGTATGCGTTCGAGCTTTATCTTAAAGCAATTAACACAGTGAATATTGTTTCGATAAAGAGATGGAATTTCTTTTTTAAAAATAGGTGTTAAACATATTTCTAATAATAATCCGAATTAGTTTTGACATTTTTTCTACTTTTCTTATTTTAAATTTTCCGTTACAAGAGAATCCAGTAATAACCATAAAACCTTTAGAAAAACTTTTCCTGTTTTCTCTAAACCAACATATTAAGCATTTTTATCCTCTCTTCCGTAGTAAATCGTTCTTTTTTTTCGCCATCAGATAAGTATATCCAAGGCTTATCAGTTGTAACTAGAGATTTCCATTTTTCACCTACCAAATACACTCACTTCCAAAAGTTAAGCACGAAAAGGAAAATGATAATTTCCGAAAACCAATCAGAATGCAAGAGGATGCAATTCACTGCAGAGTTAGATGGAAGTATGCAAATATGTTAGGTAACAGCCAATCGTGCTTTCATGTCAAGAAATATGCAAAAAAGCACTCTTATAAGAAGCCAGCTTTATGAAGGGTTACAAAAGTTGATTGTAAGTGCTAATAGAAGGTGTTTAAAACTTTCGTACTATTTGTTTTCAAGACATACGTGTTTCTATGACTTCCAGAAGACGAATGGAAGATTCTGAGCACTGGCGTGCTGTGGGGCGTATTGAAACAGAACAGTCGATCACAGATGTTTCTATTTTCTTCAGCGTTCATCATTCTGTAATTTCATGTGTATGGAAACAATTCCAAACCACGCAGACAGTTGTCCGAAGGCCCGTAGCCCGTCGTCCAAGGGTCACAACCCCTGCGGAAGATCGATATATTGCTATTGTGGCCAAGCGGAATCGCAGCACGACCTGCACACGTGTGACATCTATGGTTACAGTGTCCATTGGTAAGGCGATATCTGAAGCTACTGTACGAAGATTACATAAGAGTGGACTGTACGCCCGGGTACCTCGAGTTTGTGTTTCTCTATCCGTCCAATCAAGAGGGGCACGATTACAGTGTTGCCGAGAACATGTCATTTGGAATGAGTCTGACTGGGGCAATGTCATGTTTACTGATGTGTCAAGATTTGCTCTGGAGCCAGATGACAAGCGTATAAGGATTTGGTGTGAGCAACTATAAGGCAGTCAGTCCCAAAACATCACCGAACATCAGACATTCCGAGGCGGAAGCATTATGGTGTGGGCAGGGATTTCATTAGGATATCGAACCGACCTGCACATCTTTAAACGGGGTTCGACGGCTGCCCGGTATTGGGATGAAGTCCTAAAACCCACTGTGAGGTCGTACGTTGCAGCAGTTGGCCCTACTTTTGTTTTAATGGATGATAGCTCATGTCCCCATAGAGCTGACATCGTCGATGACTACTGTGACAAACTGTAACAGCAAAACTTTACACTACCTGGAGAGTGAAGGGATTGCGCGTATGGCGTGGCGAGCATATTCGCCCGACCTTAATCCCATTGAAAATCTTTGGGATGCTCTCGGCCTTGCTGTATCTTCACGTTTCCCACCTCAAGCCACTCTTATTAAGCTGGAAACTGCTCTACAAGAAGAATGGCGATTTCTTAATTCTGCGGTGTTTGACCACCTAATTGAAAGCATGGTCAGAAGATGTAAATTTTGTATACAGATGAGGAGGGATCACATACCCTATTAATGTCCTTTTTTTCATTTTATGCTGTTTATTTTCACTTTATACATAATTCTGTTTAAGCCTCCAGTATGTCATTATCTGATAACTTACAAAAATTTAATATTGTTTTCACTTCGGCATATAATTATTGATTTTGTTTTGTGCATAAACATATATGCTACTTTTGTGCCGAATTTTGTGTCAATCAAAGCAGGAGTCTGTTGATTGTTTTGCATTTTACATCTTCTTGCTTAACTTTTGGAAGTGAATGTAATTTTCATACAGCAATTTGCACATAGTCTTACGCTGAGAAACATGTACCGGCACTAGGCGATGAACATCATGTTTTTTTGTTTTGTTTTGATTAGATTTAAATCAGATTTTATAATTTTCTTCACAGTTCCTACAGAGATATTTAAAGATTTTGCAATAGCTATTTAGGTGGCTGGATTTTCCTTTAAAACATGAAATGCGACTTTAAATTTAATAAGAGCTGTACGTAATTTTGTTGGCTATGCATATTTCACTTTTTTCTCAGTCAGATGTAAACTTTGACGTTTCTTTCCTTTCATATTAACTATGTCACTTATTTGACGTGTAGAAATATTAAAACCATGCTTTTCACATCTTTTTTTAATAATTTAATAATTGTATTTCTCTTCGAATAGAGCAAAAATATAGCCTTCGATCGATTGTTTATGTTTCAGCAAAATTTTAAAGAAAAGAATATTTTTAATGCTGCAGTCGATAATAAATCTTATTCAAATTTGATGCCGGTCACGTTTTTCTTAAATTAATATTTAAATTCATGGAGAAATCAAAATGGTTACGAAAATGTATGACCACCCTTTGTAATGATAAATAAAATCAACTAACAAAGTTGGCCCTTATTTAAAGGATAATCGCCGTATACTATTAGGGACGTAGAAGTATGGCCGAAGAACAGTAAGCTTAGACATATAGCAACAACGTGGGGGAAAGGTAGAACACGCTGTCGTACTGAAGTAACCATATACAATCAACTAAAGACCTCCACGTACATTCTTTCACATGTATAAATGTCCAAGGATGGGTCAAACAACTACTCAGAAGTAAAACTCTTTGCAGAATACTTCAAAATTTAATGGAATATCTAGTAGAAAATTGTGATAATCTAAAGGCAGCATATAATGCATCACAGTTCCACATCAGCATTATTTCGACATAATCGGCAGCATAGCTTCAATCTACAAATATGAAACTTACTCCGGATTAACCATAAACTTTATCAGAGTTTTATCAGAATTTACTTCAGTCTAACTGTTAACTTAATCAGATAAATAAAGTTTAACAGACTTATGAACTGTGAACTATTTATGAATTATGCACTATTAATGAACTATTAACTATTTTTACATTTCAGCATATCCTCAAAATCCTATATTATTTATCTTGTAAATAACCAAAATTTTGTATTTAACTCTTCATTTGTATTCTACATTATGCATTCTATATTCTATGTACGCATCATCAAAATTTCTGTTAATATTTATATGAAATTCTGTCAGTATATGTCAAGTCTATGTCAAAATCAAGTTTTTATTGTAATATTACAAAATTTTAATAAACAAAATCCCACTGAGTGAGCAATAAACCTGAAATTCCTCATGGCGGCACAGCTGCTAACCTAGTGGTCTCCTGTCACCTGTCCTACTGTAGTGAAACAGACTTCAGCTTAAATACTTGTTTCTACCTCATTTGCGTAAGTCGTAATCCTGAAAACTCTTTCTGATAGAGAAACGTAGGTGGGAAAGGAGAATGTATAGGAAAGGCTATTCCAAAATAAAAATAACTATTAGAAAATTAAAGTAAACCCTACAATGGAAAGAATCACCACAATCAAATTGTTTCAGATCCCTCATTTGTTGCTAAAATTAGAATGAGCAGTCTATAGTTAAACCGTAATAAATTTCATAAACTACGAATCTTGGGAGAAAACGCGATATATTGTTGCCACTTAAAATTTCCAGACACTGAGATTTTCAGGCATACAGTGGTATACGCACTTCATTTGATTTTTATTTTCGTCTTTGTGGAAATCTAGAACCACGAAGAGATAATTCGAGGATCGCTTATATTCCGTGGACCGTAGATTGAAAAATGAACCATCTCATAATGAATCCGTCTGAAAGTTATTAGTATTTCAGAGGATATAAATTGACACTAATATTTATACTATATACTATTTCTCAAAAAGGCTCGTCCATAACTTGGTCAAGAGGTCAAATAGTTTTTAAGGTGGATGCCAAAACTTCTAATTTCTGTATCAAAACAAAAGTCAGAACAGCTAGAAATGATTCATTCTTTCGAAATGAAAATACGGATTTCAAAACCCTGTATTTTCGAAAGGATTAAGACTTACATTAAGCCTATATCGCAGCCCATATCCAAGTGGAAATTGAGTTCGGTCATATCATTTGAAACATTTCTATGTCAGTTGGGAAATAGTTTATAGGGAAGGTATGCAATAAAATGCAGTCCTTACCATATCGCCTAAGAAAGCAGTTAGACGAGCAGATTTTCTGCACCATCTTGTAAAACATACAGACTGAATTATATTACCTCTCATATTTGCGTCGTGTCCTCAATAGGACGCACGTTAATCATTTGTTGTGGAAACTTGATGTACATAAATATAACAGATTTAAAAACACAGTGTTCTGAAGTCCGTTGGATCATTTGTAATATTCCTGTGCTTTATATATTTGAAAGCAAGCAGAATTCTCAGGCAGTAAAATTATTTTTATCTAAAACATCAGTTAATCGCTTTTGAATCATTAAATATATATTTTCATTTTGCTTTGTGACATTAACATTAGGCTACCTGCATTAATTTAGTAAGGATACTATCTCTTCAACGAATAAAGAAATCAAAAGCTGAATTGAATCTCTTGCAAGCTACAAAATTTCTAACAGAAATGCAGATGTTATTTACCTGTAAGGGCCGTGACACTCGCACCTCCTGCGGTTATTTAATGTGTTCGTAGAAATCTACATCCAAAGGAAGACGGCTTCGGATGAGAGCACACACGAAATCTGTTCCTAGTTAAGCTCTCACTGGATGAGTAGCATGCGGTCAACCAGAATTCAATCATATCCTCCTTTCTTAGAAAGCTGAGAATACTGGCCATTCTAGGAGTAAATGAGGTTGGCAAGACTTGAATCTAGAATTTAATAAACCTGTATTTGATCTGTGTCTTTTGAACTGCACTTTCTCCTAATACGGAGCTGAGAATAAGGTAATAAAAACAATTAAAATAAAAATTTCTGAGTATAATAATTGTAACTATGGGTTTGAATGATATATACGAAATGTTCAGGGAAGTGGTATGGAAAATGTTTTTCGAAGTTACTCTACTTTATTTTAGGAAAATTATAGAACACGTGAAAGTAGAGATTAGAACAGCAAAATGTAAGAAACTAGAATGAATATAAATTGAGCGAAATTGATCCGAATTGAATGTATTACTGCGGTAGCGAATTTCGATTCGTATTCTAATAATTAAACCTGATTTAATGAAATAATACGATAACCGTTTAAGTGCTAAATACAAGTAACTTTCTTCATCTGTTAGTCTGCAGCGATACTGAAATTTACCTACTATCCTTTAGAAACTGACATATATTCAATAAAACGGTATTTATAGCAATCGCTTTAGCAATAGTTCTTAGAGGACAAAAGTGTATAAATGGTTGTGCACAGAAACGAAGCATACATTAAATAACACATACTACCAAAAATTATTCATTTCTATGGCTTAAGATAGTAAATCACTTACGAAAACTTTTTAAATATTACACTTGCGCTACATAATATTTCGGCTACTAAACGGTACCTAGCATCGTGGGGTGATGCGTGAGCTTTTATCCAAAAAAAAGGCGAAAATTTTAACAGAAGTGCTAGAACCTTTTTTGGAGTAGTTATTAAATGAAACCACATCTTTGTCTAAATTGTTTTAATATATTGCATTGTTTTTTGTTAAAATATACAGTCTTTTCATGAGAACTGTAATTAGATAAAACCCGATGACGTAAGAGAAGTTAAGTCTCACCAGTATCGCGGACCGGTATGCGTTGCGACGTAGCATAAACCTAAATACTAAGGTCGGTACCTAGCGACCATCATGGCAAAAACTGAATATTCAAGGCTGGTTTTTAGGGACTAACGTTGCTTGTAATCTATTATATAATATGCATTCGCATCCGGTACTTAAAATTCAGGAAAGAATTCTGCTTTCCTTCGAATTTCACACATTAGTTTTAACCTTTTAAACAGCTACACACAACGCGCCTTTAGAAAAGGTCATAACTTGCTTCTCTCAATGTTCTTGCGGCTAGTGAGCTTGAAATTTCATTCATAGTTAAATATTACTATATTTCTTGCATGTTTTCATTCCATATTTCCGTATTCCATTTCTTCATAGTTCATTCAAATTTATGTATCCTTAAGAAATGTATATTCCTTTAAAAATAATATTTAAGAGAAAGGTAATACTGCAACGAATTCTCTGAGAGAAATTTTTTCGATATTTTTATCTCAGTCAGAAATGTTTTATAGTTAGTTTGCTATCATTAGCATTGACAGAATTAACTTGCTATTATTTTTGGTATTACTAAAGGCGACCTTAGTCAGACGATAAAATATAGGTCCACCTTTTTGCATCGATAGATACACAGAGAAAGAAGCTTGCTTGAAGAAATAAAAGAGCAAAGAAGCTGTTTTCAAGCTCAGAATACATCATCACAGAATAAAAAGGAAGTCTAGCAATTTCTGCGGGTCCTTGTTTATTTTCGCTTCTAAAAATAGTCCTTGACAATTGGCAAAGAACAAAACAAATAAGAGATGAGAAATATTCTCGACCTCAAGTAAAACTAATTTCGCACGTGAATAAAACGTCAGTATAGTTATTGTTTAGGCCTTTCAGTGGCGAATGGTTGAGTTCTAAGTAGCAATGATTGAGCCACCATGCCCTTCTTGGGTTAAAATTTTGGCGGTAAAAAAACTAAACATTTTCTGTAATGTTTAAAGCAATACATCTGATAAAAACAAGGCATTACTTCTAGTTAAACTAAAGCTGTACACCATGTTTTAGCCGCCCAAACAGTAAAGTAGTTAGCATCGCTGACTGCCGTCCCGAAGGGCTCGCGTTCGAATGCCGAATAGGTCATGGATGTTTGTAAATGTATAGTATCCGTGCGTCATGGAGGCACTCTAAATATGCGGCGAATCGGAAGTCCTCTCGAGAGGTTCTGGTAGGAGAAGACGGGTGCAAGACCCTCGGACCCGTTCCCCCGCGGGGTGACCTTCGTCAAAATTGGGAGCAGAACTGAGCTAAATCGCACTGTCACCTGTAAGGTGCTCAAGGCTGTTGCCAACAGCAGGCGTAACCTTGCCGCGAGGAATTTCGTGGGCTTGGGCTTATTAGAAGTCAGACAAGGAAGCATTAGCAACAACAACAACCATGTTTTAATAATAATAAAAACTTATGAATCAGATGCGGTGGATTTGGTGCCCCAAATTTAGAATAATGGGTTGACAAGACAAAACAAAAATGGAATGTGAAAAAAGCATTGATAAAAATTGATCAGTATTGGAAAACATTTTGAGAACTCATCTCAAAAAGCAAGTGATAAACGTATGTCAGAAAAAAGCTGGCGTCAAATGAATTATATTACAGATTATTATATTTCTCAATTAGTCACTGATCAGGAGAAATTTTATTTTTTTACAATCCGCCATAGAAACATTAAAATACAGTATAAACTATAGAGGCCTACTTTGAGGAAGAGAGCATATGCTTTTGAAGCATATTTATTTATGCTTAAAATTATGTATGCTTCAAATAATTATATGCATAATAAATATTTATATTTATATATGCTTTAAAAACACTGAAGTGTCACTGAATTAGAGATACCTACCTAGTAACGAGTTGGGCTTCCTCTGTCTTTCATAACTGCTGCCACACGACGAGGCATAGATTGAACACGTTTCTGGAAACGTTCCACTGGAATGGCTTGCCAAATATTGGCTAAAGCTGTCCGTAATTCAGTAAGGTTCGCTGGTTCTCTGTGATAGCCTTTCACGCCTTGTTCCGAAACATTCCAAAGATGCTCAATAGGATTTAAGTCTGGGATTCTAGGTGGCCAATTTATGACAGAAATGTCAGAGGTATACTCATCCAAACAGCCAGTAGAAACCGAGGCTTGTGAGAGGTACAGTTGTCTTACTGGAAAATTCCATTACCGTGCAGATAACAGAACAGCATAAACGAATGGAGGTGATTACCCAGCAACCCTACGTACCGAATTGCATTGAGGGAAGTTGGTACACGCACCAAAGATTCCAAACAGCGCCACGAAAAAACACCCCAGACCATCATTGAGCTACCATGCTCTTGTACAGTTTCAACCTGGCATACATGGCTTCATGAGCCTGACGCCATATTCTCAGCCTTGCGTCGGCGTTAAATAGTCGGAATCGAAACCGATCACTCTATGCTACGCTGTCTTCTACACTCCAGTCTCTGTGCTCTCTTTCCCAGGCACGACGTGCAGCCCGATGGCGCGCATTGAGCAATGGTACTCTCGTAGGTCGACGACTCCCGAAATCCATACGTTGAAGCGAGCGTTGCACAGTCCAATTGCTGACTGTACGACTGGCATTGCCATTCAACTAGGTGGTAATTTGAACCAATGTTTCGCTTCACTGGCTACGTACAATATGCTTGAGCCGTCTCTCACCACGCACTGTCAAGGCTAATTATCCTTTGCAGTTTGCTCAATCGCTAATTTTTTGTCTACGATCCATGCATTCTTGGTATACTCTTGACACTGTCGACCTTGAAAATCCTAGCTGTCTGACGATTTCGGAAATTGAATGGCCCATGCGTTGCGCACCTACGATTTGTCCACGATCGAAGGCGTCTAAATCATGCAGTTTACCAATGCTGGCAAATCCAACAATTAATTCAGAACAACCACAGTACGCGCTATATATGCAGTTACCACAGCGCTGTGTTATGTAGTGATTTTTGGTTAGTTTAGAATTATGAATTAATGTGTAGTTAATTGCAGTTATTTGTTAATTAATTATTAAGTGAGTAAAGTATATGCATTAATTTATGCTTATTCTAAATTTCACTTCACGAATTGTATTGCTTATATTATTAAATCAATTATTTTTATACGAGTTAAACAGAGTTCTCATTCTTACGTTACGCGTTCGACAGTATTAGCTTTCGGGAAGGGAGACAATGGGAAATCGGTTGTTTCTGCGTAATATTTTGAATTTAAAAATACTTCCTTTTTATTCACATGGTTGAAATTTATACCTCTTAAAGAGAAAAAATTTACCCTTCTTATGAACCTACTTTCATGACTGTACGTTGCCCCGTTGGAGAATTATGCCCATTTAATTGCTAAAATTGTTGAATTTCGTGTCTAGAAATTTATTCTGCTATAAGCGTCGTTTTGAACACTTTTTTCGTCAAGGTCATGTACTTGTCCGCTTGCGTGATAGGGCTGTCACATTCCTTTCCCTCACCCCTCCTTGTTGGCGAAAGGGGGTGGCGAGGGTGGAATTTTTTTTTGGTGTAAAGAAGGAAAAACTAAGTTTTCGCAGCACTGTTTTGTGTTTGGCGAGATTTGCATACTACTTCACCAAATTTGGTGATTTTCGGTAATTCTGGATTCGGGACGAATGAAATCGTCATGCAAGGCCATGTTCATTCTCTTTGCCTTGGATTCGCAGTTGAAGGAAGACGCTTCGATTTTTTTTTCTTCCGCTGGAAGAGCTACTATGTTGACCCAGGGAGACCAGTAGAATTATGCCCATCTAATTGTCCGGGCTTTCGTCCGGAAAAGCCGCCTTCGACCTGTTGCTTGCTCCCATGGTAGCGGAGATGAAGAATAAGAAGGAGATGTACCTCTATTGTTTTTTCTTCGAACCTCATTGCAACTTCCACCAGAGCTTGACGTTCCTTGAATCCCGATGATTTCGGCTTCTTCCAGCTCTCACTTCGAAAAACATCCATGCACTTATCATCATCCTACTAGGATGGGACAGAACAACATCGATAGCTGGCAAGATTTAAGTTGAAAGATGGGCCTTGTTCTACTACATCTGCCTACTGGTTCTGGGAAAGAATTTCAGCAGATAAGTGCATTCGTTTTTGTCCATAGTTGTAGCGTTTTGTAAAAGTAAATTAAGATTTAAAATCTCAATGATAACCAACACCTTTTGTTACGATGGGTAACGCCTAATTAAACCTCAAAAGTTTTTTTTTCTTCTTCGAGTGAGTTCAACCTTTTGATTGTTAATCTTCACCTGGAATTCAATACAGCTAATTAAAATTTTTTAAGAGATTTGATTATTTGTAGTAAATTTTCCCGTAATGAATTATTAATGTAAGGAGTAATTATATGTGTATTTAATTTCCAATTAAATTCTATTTTACTTTTAGTCAAGGTTTTCTGCTGGATCTTAAATCCAGGCTGTGTATTTAAGCAACTGTTGTACTAGTAATCTTTTTAGGATTTTTAACCTTAAATTGGAATGTAATTAAAATTTAAATATAATGGATTAAGACAGGATATTAAATTTGTAAACTTATTTAAATTTTACCTTTTACTTTAAGTTGTTACTATTTTTGGTTGAGGATTAACTTTAACTTTTGCAAATTAAGGAACGATTTAAAAATTTAAATTCTACTTTACCTTTTAATTGAGTAATTGAATGTAGGGTTAAATGTAATCATTTTTCTCCAACGGGTCTACTTGAGTATGTAATATTTTTCTAATTGCCTAAGGGATTTGCTAAATTTATGTATGTAATTTCTACCTGAGTAAATTAAGAATTTTCTTGAACCAAGTAGTTTCTATCAATATTGGTAAAGACACCATGCTCGGTGATTCATTAATTATATGTGTATTTTTATGCTGGCCAGCAGAGTTTTGATAACTGCATATGAAATTCTAATATTAATTTTTATGGTGTAAATTTTTGATAAATTCATCTCGGTGCATATTTGAAACTAACAATATATATATACAATTTTAAATGCATTATTTTTATTAATGGTAACAGTACACTCCATAGATCTAGAAATTTAAGATGAAAGATTAAGTGTCTTCTTTTAATGCTGAAATAAATATCCTTGGTTATTTATATAATTGATTCAGAGTTTTTCTTATGATGACTTGTGTGAATGTTCTTAACACCAGTACTCCTGCTTGGTCTTAGGGGTTGTTCGGGTTAGTAAAACACAACGCAATATGAATTTTGGTTTTGATATTATTGTAGGGAAATTATTGTAACAGTTAGTATTTAACATTTTGACAACAATTGGGACTATAACAGCGCCTTCACTTGCGCATAAATGATGCGCAGTGCTACACAATTTGCATAGCCCTTGCTATCCCTAATTCAGTGACACTTCAGTGTACTTATATGCACATTTATATATGCATATTTATCTATGCATATCAATATTATATGACTTTTGTTTGATTTAACTGATTATGGCAATGCACACAAGGGTTACTTGCTTAAGGGAAGGGATGTCTTCGTGCAGGACTTTTTAAGGAAAAAGGACTCGTATACACGCTACGCAAGGGGAAAACCACGAAACCGCCCATGCAGCTAGCTCATTTGCCTGGAACTAATGTCCGAACTACCAGTGTTTAACTAAGTCATAGGCCACTGCTCGACCACTGGTGGGCCTATGACTTTCTTATTTTGGAAGAAAAGGGAAGAAAATTATTTTATAGTTCATTAATAATTGCCTTATTTCTTCGAAAACAAAGCCCTCTCGAATATATGACCCTACTTACATTTTAGGATAATGTTTAAAAGAGTACGTAAATAACAATTTATTTGTTTTGTAATTATTCTGAGAAAGATAATCTCAGTTTTTCCTTCTTGTTTTTGAATTTTCTTGAATTAACAGTATCATTAACCACGTACACAGTCATTATTAGTGATACAATGTTACCTATTCATATTCAGGTGATTAGTAGGGGTCAGTGTTGTGGATACTCGCTGTCTAAATTGAAATTGCTAAGCTAGACACGGTTATTATAATTAGTGGTAGTTATGAAATTTATATATACTACAACTACCTACTAATATATTTCGTGTTTAAATACTGCGACTGTTCTCTGTTCCGTATAATATGATAATTAAATTCTTTTTCCCATTCCGCAGCTTTATTTATCAGCATTTCCGATTATAATGGTTCTTACCAAAGCTTAGAATAAAGATGTAATTAAAACGATCATGTCTTGTTTTCGAGGAAATACAATGTAAATCTAAACTTAAATTTCAACTGAATTTAAATTAAATGGCTCATAATTTTCATGAGATTAAGTATGAAAAATGTATCAAAATAATTATTAGAATTGACAAACGTAATACATATTTATTTAATTAGCATAACTTATGTCACGTAGCTCTCTAGCGAGCAAGTAAAAGACTATTGATTAAGAGCCAAATAATCACAATTATATGTCAAGTTATTACAGCCGAACCTTATTACTGCTTCCTCGAAGGATATGCTTGAAACTAAACGAGAGAACGTACGAGAAAAAAGTTTAAAGAACTGCTTATGTTACTTTCGTATACATTCATTTTTCACGTTCGAAATGCAATAAAATTGGTACTTAAGATTCGATTACCTACCTGTTCAACATACAGCACTGTCTTTTAAATCTTCGAATGGGCCTTCGATTGGAACATTTGCTACGGCATCCGTGGCACGGCATTCTATTTCATATTAATGAAAGGCAAAACCTTTCTTTTGGAATAGGAAACATAAAGAATAAGTCAGCAGTAGAAGCATCCAATACCTCCAGCACACAGCTATTTCCAACATTCAGCCATGATCTCGGAAGTTATTAATACGAAGCTACTGCCATGATGGTCTGCTTGCCTTTGCTGGCTCATCTGAGACTTTTTATGTTCCTGTCAGCCAGGGTAATTCGATAAACTACGAACCATAGCCATGGTAAAGTTGAGAATTCACATGAACACAGTATTTAATATTGCAATTCTTATCTTATTACACCTAACGCCACAGCATATATAATCAGTATTGCAATGTTACGCGATATCCGTGTGCATTATCATTTTACATTACCTACATACGTTCATAATAATTTTCCTTTGGACATTACAATCATTTTTCAACTCTGGATCCAAATATATGCCATAATTAGCACGCATACTGCGTGCTGTATTCCGGCTATCATAAATTATTGTGCTATAAAAGCGCTCCAAGTAAGCAAATACTGAATCGTGGGTCCAGAAAACCAGGCTTGGATGTAGCTAGGACTGTGACCAGTTGTCACGTGTGCGGCGAAATGATATCTGAATGCTCGCGAAATTCCAGGGCAAATGCCTGAAACGTACATAATTACAAAAACATCATAGAAGTTCGTAATACACTGCTGTCCACCCAAATTGCAACACCAAGAAAGACAAGAGATATCACAACAAAATTCATTTAGTAGATAGCATGTTGACCAAGTACCAAATGATTAAATTTATAGGCTTCTGTGAAGTGTAGTTCCTTTCCGAATCAGTAGCCAGAGTAGCCGCCATTGTAGAAGATCACCGCTGCCACACGCCTTGGCATTGATCCAAAAAGAGTTTGGATGTATTCTTGGGGTACAGCAGACCACGCAGCTTCCACACGTTGCCAAAGTTAATCTGGTGTGGCAGCTTGAGATGTAATCTGGGTCAATCGTTCAGCAACCATGGACCACATGTTTTCTATTGGCGAAAGATCCGGAGAGCGAGCCGGCCAGGGAAGCAATTCAATCTGGTGATTGAAGAAGAACACTTGGACAATGCGTGCTATGTGTGGTCGCGCATTATCCCGCTGAAATATGGCTGTGGGCAAGCCCTGAAGGTAAGGAAGGACAACTGGCTCCAACACCTCGGAGATGTAGCGCTGTTTGCTTAAAGTACCAGCAATCCGTACTAGAGGAGTGCGAGAGTGATATCCAATACCACCCCATACCATAATACCCGGTGCAGGACCAGTGTGGGGGTGCATCACGCAGCTGTTGATCATCCTCTCTCCACGATGTGTCCAGACTCGAATCCGGCTATCGTGGGGTTGCAGACAAAAGCGTGATTCGTCAGTAAAGAAAGTTTCATTCCATTCTGCCGTCCACATCCTTCCTTCATCGCACCATTGGTGGCGGAGACGTCTGTGGTTCTGCGTCAAGGGTAGACGAAGCAATGGACGTCTTGCATAAACGGCGTCTCTGCTATAAACGGCGTCGAATGGTACGCGCAGACACTGGATGATGCATTACAGACTGAATGTGCTGTGCTACGGTTCATGATGTGATTGAGAGATCCGTCACTGCCATGCGCACAATGTTTCTGTCATCACGTGACTGGTGCCCTGAGATGGATGCGATTGGACACGTCGGTCCGTCGTCCCCTCCTGCATCCAACGGTCACATATCTGCATTAGAGTTTTTGGTTTCGTCCAACACGACTACCGATTTCCCTGAAAGATAGTCCTCACTCTCGGTAGGCCACTATCCTTTCTCTGTCGAACTCGGATACTTGATCAAAGGATGATCGCTGTTTACTACGATGCATGATTGATCGTTTTTTCGAAAAAAACAACAAGAAAAACACAATTGCCGAATTTGAAATCGTCGAAAACTCCAAGCCTTAAATAGTGCTTTGAAGTGGCGCCACAGGCGCGCGTGATGTGCGTCTGTACTGAAATTCTAATCATTTGCATAACTCAACTCCGCTAATGCATGTTGTAAATTTCATGTTACTTACATGCTTCCTTCATGGTGTTTCATTTACGGTGGCCAGCAGTGTAAATAAAAGTTCATAATCATTTTCGTCAGTGGTTGGGTTATTTGAAACTCTTCACGAGGCTACACCAGGTCTGGGCTCCAGGTTACACGAGGGCTATCAGTCTAACAGAAGTTACGCCTATTATGTAGGCACCTTGTTTGCCTGGGATCGAATCCGGGTCGAGCTCCCAGTATTCAGCCCTCGGCGGTTGGTTGGGCAGCAGTATATTCATACTGATATACTATCAATGTACTATACCTTAATATTAATAACATGTAATTTTGTATATTTTCTCCTGTTATAATGTCAGTAATACAATACGTAAAATTACTATTACAATATTATAGTACACCAATGCCCATCACCATTTTACACTATAGGCATAAAATTTCATTAATTCTACCCACCTATCTATCATACGTATTCTAGGCAGGCATTAAATGCAGCTTTTCAAGTATTGCTTGTTATATATATATAGGATTGAACAAAGTAGCGCAAGAGTGCTTTATGGTATCACAATGTAGAAGTGTAATTCGGTACCTGAGGTAAATATATCCTGACAATTAATTTACTGCTTATGCTTCAATGCCTTAACTTAGATGGAGCTGTTCTGAGTCAGCTATGTGAGGGGAGAGGTTACGTCTTTCCCCACAGAAGCATTAATCACGCAATTAAAGCTAATTACCAAGAATATCTCTGCGTTCTGCTTCATATTATGTAATGCACATGTTAAAGCCATGTAGCTTATTAGAAACGTTTAGAATAAAAGCATGAGATTTTCTGTCGTATTCTTCCTGCTGTTTCTGCAGCTCCAGAACCTTAAATTTGCTTTTCACTGCTAATGGTGGTAAGTCAACATACATTTTCGGGTAGATGGTGTATTGGCCTCTTTTTTTAAAGCTTGTAGTCTGATTCATCGTCAGATGCATTTATATGTGTGAGAACCTAGTAAGCCTTTGCTCGTTCTGAAGACAAAAATTTGAAGTGATTTTTTTTTATTTTCGACGCAAGTGTTACTTTGTTGCGCTGTCAAATTACTGTGCTTAAACTCAAAACTCTGTCCCTGAACATAGATATATTTGAATAGTGAAGATAGTTGGTTATTGTCACTCTTCGAACCATCAGCATATGCATTAATTTTGCTGATAACTTCTGGAACATTTTAACTTGAATTCCAAGATTATGATATGCTGCATGTACTTGTAGGTTTCCTGCATATTTATTGCATTTGCGAGAAGGCTAAATACTATAATTATATCCCTTCGGTTCAGCCGAATGCCATTAATGTATGCTGCCCCTTATGTAATGAGATAGTGGTTATTGATGTGCATTTATTGAATATATGCGACAAGCTTTATTCTTACGAATTCCAAGTTCTATCTGCGGTGTTATAGAGTGTTTGGCCATTGACACTATAAGACATACCAATGCTAAAACACTATGCATTGCTATGCGTATTCCTGCTTTTTTTGTACAGCAACTTTAGAACTGATGCTAGACATTTTAATGCAGAACTGATACTTTGGATGCCCACCATGAACAATGCGTATATACTTGGTCAATTCATGCATGAAAGAGATACAACATTCGTTGATATCATCCATTAAATACACATTATCAAAATTTGCAATGTTTGCATAAAGCCATCAAAAAGAAAAGGTGAGGGATATTGAGTTTTGGAATTGCGATGTTTCGTGATAAGTCTTTACCTACATTTCATGTGAAACAAAAATAATAATTAATAATAAAGTTTCAGTAGTATGTACTCCTGTATCCTCTTTATAATCGGACATGTCACTTTTCAATTTCCATTCGCCTTGTACTTTGAAAAAATATCTCAAAAACTGATGTTTGAGGTAGAAAGCTAGTTTTATAAATATAAAAATATATAAATAGTTTGGATTTTCTTTCATCCATAATTTTTTCCAAAAGGATATTAAAAAGTTGTAGCGATAGTGTGACAATTATCTACAAGTATATTGTAATTATCTTCGAAAGCAAAACCTAGTTCATTCCATTCATTATGAAAAAACGAATTTTTATGACTAGTCGGTTCCAGAGAGAAGCCACTTTGGCGACCAAAGCAGTTCTCTCAAAAAACGAACTAAATGCTTATTTTTCGGTCTGCTCGCCCCTTTATTATCTCAGCTCAGTGAATGCTTATATGATATTAGCTGCCGGCAGTTGCCTCGTCAGTTCGAGACATCTCACCAGAGGCATGAATTCGTCTTTGAGTTTCTGTGGAGCTTTCTTTAGAGAGCGCGTAGAAACATTCCCGAACATCTGCTATTTTTACCCAGGTACCACGGCCTCAACTGGAATCACGTGGAAACTCTAAGTCTAACGGCCCATACGCATTTGAAATTTCCTGTCTTTACCTGTTTGCCTCCTAAAGGTATAGTGGTTAGTGAAGCTCACTGTCGAATCCCAGTTCGAATGCTGGAAAAGGCATTGATGTTTGTAAGGGAAAGGCGTTTGTGCGGCAAGGAAACAATCAAACTACATGGCAAAGCGAAAGTCCTCTCGGTGATTGGAGATATAGAAAGAGGGGTGGGAGACCTCTCGGACCGCCTCCTGGTGTGTTCTTCCTCAAAGTTGGGGCTGAAATGCACAATTAGTGTGATAGGACTATGCAACCTATGATGTAATTCTAGCGCCCCGCTTAGTCATATCTGTACCTTCTACAGCACTTTCCTAGAAAATAGCATTTTCGCAGTCCTTCGGAACTGCTTGGCCCAGTCAAGCGAAACACTTGTCACGATCATATAAATACGATAATATAGTACTCTAAAGTCGTCCCGATTTGTAACTTTATTATTATTTACGAGTTCTGCGCTAAGGCACTACACGGAAGAGTGGGATGCCTTCTTGGAGGACTTTCTAAGGGAACCTGGCTCGTAGTAACAGGTTACACATGGGGAAAAGGGAAAACCATGAAAACTCCTATGCAGCCAGCCCGTTTGTGGGATTCGAACTACCAGTGTTCAGGGACTTAACCGCTCGGCAGCCGGTGGGCTCGATTTGTAACTTTGAGGCACGAATTTAAAAACTAACATTACTAACCAGCTAACAACTTTATCTGGCTCTTAGGCAAAAATTAAGATTTTATAAAATTTACTTCGTCTTACTCAAGTAAAATTTACATATTTCTAAATGCAGTTTGTTGTGTAGAGTACTTTCGAAATTTTAAACAAGGAATATTTTACATTAGGTACTAAATTTACAGCATTACAACTATCTTTAAAAATTTAGCACCATTATAACACATTACTCATCACATTAAACATTTAAACAATGCAATAAGTGTTTATTAATTTATTAAAACAGCAGAGTTTGTAGACTTCTTAATAAAATTCCTATTGAGTATTTTCCGCTACTTCTATACGCGGTTAAATACATTTGCATTTCGATTTTCTGTTTCTGTTCTAGGTTTGATCTTGTAGTCGAGCAGTTGGATACATAGGGACCATCTTAGTAACCTTTTTTTCCTAACTGAATGAGAACTTAGTCATGCGATATTTCCATATTTCGTTTTATTATGAAAGGGCAAGCTATTTAGATAAATCGTATATTATGGCCGCACACTTTCGTTGATCTGGAAGCCATATCTATTGCGTCACATTGCACTACAAATTCTATCTCAAAATCAGGTTCATAGAGCTGCGGTTGACTCATTAACTTCTCTCTGAACTCTGCGAACGCTCTCTCCTAGTTTGCATCCAACGGAATCACTCCCCTCTTAGTCTTTCCCTGCAAGGTATTTGGCAGAAAGGCGGTTATGTCGGAGTAATTTTCAACATAGTAGGCTAAGAACGCGTACTTCTGAGTGTTTGTCGTAGATCTTCGGATGTTCTGGATGCAGCTATCTTTAGCATCGGATTGTATAGCATATGTAATTCCTCCCCCAGCTTCAAAGGTCTGAGATAGAGTACGCTATCTTGTCTGAAGTTACACTTAAAGGGGTTGAAATTTACTTGAGCCTACCCGATCCCATGCTTCAAATATTACTCCCATTTCGATGAAAAATTCGAGACAACGTCGAAATAAGGGATAGCATAACATTCAGATCTCTTTAATAATTGAGAATTATTAAATATTAACTTTGAAGCAGAATTATTGAAAATTGAGAAACTCCCTTTATCAAGTAAAGGGCGTTTCTCAATCCGAAAGGCATCCGAAATAACGGAGAGTTTCCAAAAGATGTCATAAACGCAGCTATTCTTTTAAATGTTTCACATAACAAAATTTTCCAGTATCCTTTCGCTATATCTAGCATCGTTGTTTACTTGGCGGAGGCTACCTGCTGTACCGTCCTTCAGTATTTGACAAGGCAAAATATTCGATTCGAATCACACACTTGAACTTCTAGCAATCTATATGAAATCTTGGATCTTTACCTGCAGCCTTTACTAACAGAATCACACGGAAAGTGTAATCTGTTTCTTCTATCTGGATCACCTTTAACCTGAAAATATCCTGTATTTATTTTTTTAGAATGTCGTTTTTGCCTTTTCGATGCCCTAAACTATTGGTCTCAAACTCAGATTGAACACTGACTAAATGCACGATTCGAAAGCAGCTGACTGGCCGCAAGGAGGGAAAAAAGGAAGAAACATTTAAACAAAATAAGTGTTTTAAATTAAATTAAAACAATTTTTGCTGCTTATTTATCAAAATGATTTCTTTCAGATAATTCCAATATATTAAATTAACCACTAAATAAATTTAAACTAAGAAAAAGTATACGAAAATTCCCCGAGAAGGACAAACTCGAAAATATATAATGGCAACCTATTCTCTTTCTTTTATTTATTATATTGTTCTATGATGCGCGCAAAAAAATTAATATTTGTACGCAAATAATTATAAACTGCTTTGTTTCTTATTAAACTTTTCAGTATCAACACTTCACAGCGTTTCGATTTTTATAAAGTTTGGAACCTTGGAGAAAAATTGTTATAAAGTATCTTTCTCACAATTTGTTTATCCCCGTCGGCAATATGGTTCTTTTCGTTTAGACTTATCAATTTTCAACTGCAAAAAATACTGTGCACCTGTAAAACTACTCCCAAGCAAAACAATTTTTTTTGCAAAAACCTCTAACAGAGGTTATTCATCTTATAAAAAGTTCTAATAAAATTTTATCAAATCTGTATCTTGAAATCTTTGAATAAGATTTATATCACAATGTAAATTAATTAGTTCCAGAATTTCCAGGCTGTTATGTTCGCTTTTGGTAACGAAAGTAATGTAAAACTGGACTCCAAAGATCATACTCTTTCTTCAAATTCTTATCATAATAAAGCTAATTAATTTACGAAGAATTCAAGAGACTCAGAAAGCCGTCAGTTTGAGACCACTTCCCTATACCGTCTAGCTCTGACTGATTTTGTTTTCATTAACTCGAGGTCATGCTCTTTTAGGTGTTTAACTACAAAGATTGTTTTTAAGTTAGAAAAATATTTTTATATAATAAAAAATAACATCAAGCATGCTGAAAAATACGCATGCTTAATGTCTTACTAACATCCTTAGCTGATTCATCTAGACTTCTCGTAACCTGTTTTCCTAAACGCTATTGTCAAAAGTTTTTCCTAATCGTAGACTTCCGGTTCATCTCCCAATGATTGAACATCCAGTTGGTGTCATCCTTTCAATAGAAGATTTATAGACTGGGATCTTTGTTGGTAAGGTTCAGAATGTTAATATGATAAAACTGAGATCGCTCACGTCTCTCTTCTTCTCTCACAATGTAATTAATCTCTTATAGCTTAGATTCTATGGTACATGGGTTGCTTCTGAGTTCTTTAAATTCGTTGTTGTCGTATACGGCCGTATCTGACCATTCCTATTTGCACTTTCGACATTTTCTCCACGCTAAATCTCTTACGATTCTGAAACGGTTGCTGACATCGAACAGAAAATACTTGGTTACAATATTCCCCTTCTCTGACCTGAATCCAATGCTCATATAGAAAAACATCGGGCGTTCTCAAATTTTATTCATAAGTAATTCCGCTGGGGAAATCGGATGGAATAGTACGTTATTGTTATCGACGCCAAGAAACACACAGTCAAGACTCTTTGATGTGGTTTCCGAATCCATGCACAGAAAATATAACAATTTTTAACAGCCTTATAATACCTCTCTACAAGATTTGATGGGAAGGCGATGTTGAATCAAGACTTACTTTGATACTAAGCCGGTAAAAACACTCAGAAGTCAGATAATTAGTGAAAAACTTTCCCAAGCCGCACTGAATTTCTTGCGAAACACCGATGCTACTATATATTTGTAACCTTCCTATACCCATCCTATGTCACCGGTGGGTATGGCTTTAAGATAACTCAAGGCTAGACAAGTCGCCGTTATTATATACCTATTCCCTTTCTAACTAACGAGTAAGATACAACACGCCGATGTTAAGTTTTGAGAAAACCTCACTGATGATGGGCACAAGCTTCAATGAGGCCTTCATTTTTTCCTTAGATTCACGCTTTCTGATATCCATTGCAGAATTTTATAAACTAAACAATTTCTGCATAGCTTTTCGGCCAGTAGTAATAACGAATTAACTTACGTTTGGCTTTCGTCACACCATAATGGCACAACCACGCATCATGATAATATACTAGAATTTTATTTCTCTAAAACTTTGGAATCCTTTCCAATACGCGCGGTTCTTCACTCTCAACTGCTCCCGTATTGAATCATCTCGTAAACACTATGCTCACTCCTTCATCTGTCGTTCCTACCTTATATTGTCTCTGCTGGAATATAGTGGAAAGCCTGAGACGAATGGCCCATAGACGTGACTTGTAAAATTCGCTGTCTTTACACTGTTTTTGCTTTTTATGACAAAAGCTATTTGATCTTTCCATATTAATATATATAGAGTCTAGAATGAAAATAGTTATTCATCTGTGGATGTTACTAATGTCGAAAAGCTTCCGATTCTGAATTTAGAAAATATGTTTCCTTAGAAAATGTTATATAATATTTAAATATTAGACCAAAATTAACTGTTTTGCCAATTATGGCAAAAATTAAGCAATTTTGCTGATGTCAGTTTAAAGCTCTTGAAGTTGTATGGTAATATAATTGCTTACAATTATTCAATATCTAATGCGCTATGCAATAAACAAATGAGGATTACTTCATATTCTTAGACGCTCTTATAAATAAAAAATAACAACAAGTTATCAATTGGTGATACTACACTAGACATTTCGCTTACTCCAAACAGCTTTTCGGAGATTCGGTTAGCCATAAATCATAGTATATTCAATATTGTAACTCTCCCTTTTTTATTTTCTTTTCAGAAAATGCATTGATCTTCGCAGCATTAATATACAGAAGTTTTTGTTCAGCATTAGAGATTCCTTTCCTGTTTCCTTTTTTCTAAGCCATAAAATTTTCAAAGGAAATATTTCTTTTGAAAAAAGCGTTTCATTCTTCGAAATCATCCCCACAGAAAAATTTTGTTCCACAATATGGCTCAGTCTTTTCTTTATTATGTTCCAAGAACGTAACAAATACTCTCGAGGGAGCCTAAGGTAAAACGGAAAGAGTCAAGACTTCTTCTTTCTGAAAACAGTTGTTAAACTTTTGTTTTTTTAAGCGTAATATTATACCAGCTTTAGAAAGAAAAACTTCTTCCCTCAAAGTATGCCGATTTTTGCAGATGACATAAAGTGTAAAACTAAAGGAATTTGATGAACATTAAAATAAACATATTAGTATTCAAGTAAGATCAATATCCTGATATTTTATGATAATTTTCTAAATTGCTGTTGGTAAGCTATCTATCTATTACGGCAGTTAACATAAAATTGTTAACTTCTGGCAAAAACTGGAATGTGCTTCCATTATGTTCCTAAAGTGAGTCTCAGTAGTGAGTAGCTAAACATTTCAGTTGTATGAGCTTCTTATGATATTTCCTATAATTTATTTCTTTTCTAATGACGCACAGTTGACTGCTGACGGAATACAGAGACACCAACCCTCTAACAAGAAGTTAGGTTTTATTGTCTCGCATCCCTGCATACCTAGCATAAGGAGATACATCAAGCAAAATTTTAAGTTATTTTTTCAGCTGTTGTTCGAGATATAATTACATAATTTATATAATTATTATATTATTTCAAATACTTAAATTACTTTACAGCAGAACGTACACTTAGGTTAGTACACATTGAAAATAGACATTAGAAAGACAGCACATTATAAACGTATACTGCAGGACATTGAAGTACAGTAGCAATATAGGGAGTTAAACTCACAGAAATAAACTAAGTCAATATTAAATTCTTGCTCTAGGCATTGTTCTTATTAACAAAAACAAATAAATAAATAAAAAATAATGTTGTATGAAAATTATGTAACGAATTGGTATTGATCGGCTCAGATTTTTGCAAGCTTGTTGATAATCGGGGCAATCTTTGCCACCAGATGATGTTGATTTACCATAAACTGGCAGAAGGCTTGTGTGTTGTTACTGGGGGATTTTGAGATTACGTTCTCTGGTAAGTGGAAAGATAATAGTAAGATAATGAATGGTCTGAGGTATTAATTTCTCCACAGACTCAGAGATCGGTATTGCTGATGATGTGTCCATTAAAAGGAACCATGTCCTGTAATAAATTTTGTTAATTGCGTGGAAGTGATGTTGCATTTGTCGTCTACTTCTGTGATGTAATAGCGTGCGTGGCAGCATTGTTCACATCCATGCCTCTCTGTTTGTCATTTGATTTGTGCCTTGCGTTTCAGTTGCTTTTTCAAGTATGAGCACGGCCAAAGTACTGGTTGTGGATAAGGAATACTTCCTTGGGTAATTTCACAACAGTTTCGTTTCTATTCACCCGAGCATATGCTTTCGCGCAGGAGAGCATGATGTTATGATGTTGATGCCTCAGTAAATATAGGTAATGTGTAGCGATGGTGGAGTATGGGCAGATGTACAGACATACTGCTGTGTGAATAGTGATGTCCTGTAGGTTTTTCTGACTGACGTACTGGGCAGCTCTGGAAATAGCTAGTTTCCGCCTGAAACACGGTGTTAATATCGCTTAGTCCTTGCTTCAACAGGTGTAAGATTTCTTCTACATGTTGAAGTAGTAGTGCACTGTCACTTTGTCTTCCATATTTTAGCCCATCCGTATATATGGTTGAAATGTTGTTGCTGGATATGTTATGATGGTGCAGATCTATGTTTACACCTTGCCCTTTAAGTGTATAATGCATACGTAGCTTCGACGCTGGCATTTAATAACTGTTTGGATAATGCCACTCGCTGAAGAAGTTTATGGGAGAGCATTGTGGGAAATGCCATGGTGATGTTTATCACAAATGGGTGCTGGACGTTTTATTTCCCTCCCTTACATCATCTAGGCCCAGACTTAAGCAGTCTATGTAGCCATCTTTTTTACGACAGTTGACTAGAGAGATTTTTGAATGTGTCTCCCAATTTTTTCCTTATAACTGTCGGAAATATTGCGCAATGCGGCTAGTACGTTTGTTTAAGTTCCTTAAGGTGAGGACTCCAAGTCACTCTTTGATCACACGTAAAGCCCAGTTATTTTAATTCGTTAATTTAACGGTTTTAATCTTGTTGTTGGCAATGATGATTCCTAGACTAATGCTGCTCTTGACTCCCTTTTCTGAGATTATGAAGGCTTTTGATTTGGTCAGTTTGCCTTTGATTTGGCCTTCTGAGATGGTCAGTTTCAAGGCATTTCAGTGGTCGTAGAATTATTGACAGGGTTGAATTTCATGTATCCCCAACTGGTTTCTAAATTTTCTGAAGATTATGAAGACGACACAACGCTATATGCGTAAGCTACTACTTGTGTGTTCTCAGGCCATGTAGTAATTAATATGCTACTGATGGAAAAATTCCATTAGATTTGACGGTACGTGATCTTTGTGGGCATCTTCGCTGTATATGCCCCTCACCCTCATTCTGTATGATAACACTATTACACACGACGATCTACTCGCATTTCGAGAGATAACTGGTGAAGGCTTGGATACGTTTGTTGGGTATCTTGCTTGCTTCAGTGCATGTATAACAGCTGGTCACCAGAAGTGTATCGAAGGCATTCTTAAGATGGAGGCTAATGATGGCTATGTAGTAACCGTTATGCCTGTCCTTCGAAATGTAGGTTTTCATAGTCATTAGTGCATATACAGTGGATTTCGTTTCTCTAAACCTGTATTAGTGCTCGCTAATTTTGTTCCCTTTGCGGAGTTTATGCTTCAGGCGGTTGACTAGAAGTATTCATTATAATTTCCATAGTGCTGGAAACGGGCATATTAGTCTGTAGGAATCCAGGATACATTACTGTGCTTATGAAGGGCTGTGATTTGCCCAACTTTGAAATTAGTGGACAAGAGGCCGGCTTACAGAAGCTGGTAAAAGACAATTGATAAAAATGCTGGCAAACGGTTGTAAAACATTTTGACTATTGAATAATTTCTACCGCCTGTGCTAGATGCTTCTTTTCTGAAGAAAGGTTCTTGAAAATCTGCTGTTCTTGAAAAATTTCTTCTTTTGTGAATTCGTTTTTTATCTGCAGTGCTTACTATTATATTGTTTGCATGGATGCACTGTTGCTTTGTTGTGTCTCCTAAAGAGTATAGTTCGACCGTCCCAAAAGCAACCCTGGCAGGTATTCTGCCAAAATACATAGACTCTCCAAAAGGAGAGTTATTACTTACTGCGGCGTGAAAGGTGAAAGTCTTCTCCAAAAAAAAGAGAATGTTTGCGATCATGGTCCCCTGGAAAGACTGCATCCATAATATTTTTGAGTGCTTCTGTCGTGATATTTACTATACTATTTGTGCTCGCGTATTCTTGAAGATGAAATGACGTAGGACTGTAGACATTGTTGATAGCAATTTTGTGCAAAATGACATTCGTAGCTTTGTTTTTAGTACAGAAGTCTCTATAGATTCGTATCTTAGCGCTGATGATCATTCTTTTGTAGATTGCTCTTTTCTGTCTAAATGTCTCTAAAGTAGTAGTTGGAATATGCAGTCGTCGCTCCGTTTTCAATCTGCGTTGTGATGCTCTACATTTGTTTTGCTGTGAATTTATTTTGTACATCATTGGTCCACCAATTAAAAGTGTACAGTTTCTTTACTTGCCTGCTTGCGACCATTTCCTCGCATGTATTGCCTGATGTGCTTAACAGTTGCGTTTTGAATACGTGTAGTGCTTCATTCGCTGTGCCTGCTTGTAGATCTGGCATAATTGTGGAAACATTTTGTCGAATGTGATTGCTGAAAATGATAATTTTGCTACCTGGGAGATTGATGCGTTTGACCATGGTTGTGGAAGCGGCACGATTTATTGTAAAGTTAAGGTAGTTGTGATCGGAGAGATTGCTTTCTTCATACTCTGCCTAAAGTCTAATGCAATCACTAAAAACAGGCCAGGAATTTACGTATGAATAGGTTAATGTTAATGGGAGCCACAAGCATCAGTCGCGGATTAGAATTCGATGTACTATAAACTAGTGTTTGTCAGTCTGTGGTTCGTAGTCCCTAAGCGGTCGTCGTAGCTTGTTATTGTCGTTATCCTAGATTTAAAAAGTAGCTAAAATACAAATTATTCAAATTCAAATTAAATTTAATAGCGCAATATAACTTAAAATTTCAAAAGTCTGGAAATGGCAACAGCGTAACACATCTTGTACATAGAAACCGATTCAAACAAAATCAAAGTACTGGAATCGACTGGATGTATATACCAATCTCAGATTTAAACTTTCCAGCATACATGCAAAATTATACCATCTTAGAAAAATGTGTAAGAATCAGAAGGTTATTTCCTTAATGTGAGTACCAACATTTGTTTAGTTTTTAGTAAATCAAATAAAGATATCGGGATACTAATAGCTCGAATTATTAAAAACGAATGTACATTTTCTTCTAATAAATTTAATACTTATAAAAAGATAAATTAAATAGATTTTAGAAAATTTTATTTTAAGAATATAAGCGTACTGTCAGTAATATATGCTAAAACATTGTTTCCGAAGGGTAGGTTTGCGAACTAGGTCCGAAAAAGAATTTTCGAACTAGGTCGCCCGTAAAGCAATCTTATTTATGAAATAAACCTCTCACAAATTTCGAGGAACACTGCTATTGACCATTATTGTTAGATATAACGTCGAAAAAACCGAGTTGTCATTAGCTGAAGCTCTGGTGTTGTGCGAGTAGAGAGCACGTCTTTAGTAATGATTGCTACAATACATTCCATTCTATATGCAGATTTATGTATGCATGTATGCTATGTATTGCTGCTATACGCTCCATTCTATATACAAAAACGGAATTACTGTGGAACATTCACTAACGTGTTAAGAATATTTTTCTGCTCTTACGCAGATTTAATAATATTAAATGTTTTCTTCTTATTAAAAATAAATTTCTCATTCGGAGAGGAGACGAAAACAAAAAGGAAGAGGGAGTCTGGTCGCATTCAGTACAAAACTTGTACCGAGAAGAATAAACTTTCATGATATTTAATCTTTAATACTGTCTCAGAATTCTCAGCAACTTTTGGGGTTCTTTAATTTCTTTTTTTTCTCTTTCTTCAGTCAGTTACCTAGTTTTACAGACGAAACCAAAAAAAAAAGAGAAAGTTTCTTATATTTTTCTCTCCAAAAATATTCCTTTTGCTTTCCTGAAAATTGTGAATAGATTAATTCAGAAAATATCTTTATATGAGATGGCATAATACCTACCGGAACCAAATATTGCATGTTTTCAAATCGTTCCACACTTCACACTCGATTGTTTTAAAAGAAGTTTAGAATTGCATAGTAATCATTTTCCATTTATTGATAACTGTGACTAGAGATCTAATGGAAAACTAGAGAAGAAATTTTACTCAGTTAGTACTATTCGTCTAATAAACGCGACGTGACATTTCTCACTTAATACAAATTACAGTAAAGCTGCGCAAGGCTTAACATCTGTAATGAAAAGTATTTTCTGAAATATTTATAACCAGCCGAAGCTGAGGGAGAAAACTTCTTGAAAACTTGTAATTTCATGCTTGGTCTGGTTCTGAAGCTGGTCTCTCACACAACTCTCCCACGCTGTGCTATGTTTAATCACTGTAAATCGCTACTTAGTTCTTCTAGACATTAGATAGCTAGTGTGGCTAGCATACTAATTTATATAACGACTAGAATATTTTTTCTGTGCCTCCCTACGAATATTTAAAATAAAGAAGTTAGGTTAAAAAAATTTAAATAAAGTTCGCTTTAAAATTTTTATATTCGTTTGGCTTATTTCCAAATGAAAATAACTTTTTAATGAAAGAATTTTTTCTGTTCTTTTTTTTTCCTAAATATTAAAATTAAAATCAATTTTGTTTTCCATTTTTTCTTATCAGAACCACTTTTTTTGGAAGCCATTTTAAATTTTGTTTATTGATAATTCCACTTTAGATAGCCGATGTCATCCATTTTATATTTTATGCAACATATTGTAGAAGGGTATGCAATACTTGAATAAACTGTGCGGAAATAAGTCGCTCTTACTTGGTAATGTTATATTTATACTATACTCTCTATATTATTTGTTGAAATGATGTGCATATTGTTGGAGTTAGATTCTCTTATTTAAAGTTTTCAATGTTCAATAACACAATGAAAGTCAAGAATATGAATAAACAACTTTAAATCATATCACTATAATAAATACTGCATGGGTGTAAAATTGTGTGACAGACAAGATAAAACAACATTTAGACTGTAAAAACTGTGTGTTCAAATATAACAGTAAATACAGATAATACTCCAACAGTAAAGTATTAACAATGCGTTGTGTTTAAATTTGGTTTATAACCCGTTCAAGTTTTAATTAAATTTATTGGGTCCAGTGTTCTAAATTATAAGTGAAAACATACAAGTTAAGTTAAATTAAATATTTCATTTATTAAAGATAAACAGAACTAGTAACAATATACATTAGGTGGTGGAGGTGTTGTTCAAAATTAGAATAAAATTTTTCATACCGTTGGCTCTACCAAGTGGGGATCCCCAAAATCACAATTACTTAACAGCGTACATTGAAGAAACATTCTGCCACTTAACAGCGTACATTGATGAAACATTTTGCCACTTAACAGAGTACATTGATGAAACGTTCAGCCATAAGGAATCTAAAAAGGAAAGAGAATGTAAGTTTATATGATGGGCAAGTAATGAAGTTATAGAGCCTTCCGCCCCTTCTATCTGGGTATCGTCCTTACTGCGTCGCCGACCATCGGTGGTTTTCTCTCCGCAAATTCTTCAGCCATCTTTCCACTGTTACGTAGGCTTAGTACTCGGGACGGAGCGACTGCTTTCTCGTCTGTCGACAACCTTCAGAAAAATTTTCCTTCTCCCGTCTGGCCAAATGTCTCCTCTCCTCGTAGATCGCTGCACGCCCTTTTTCTTCTTCGCGCCAATTACTCGTTTGGCGATCCGAGATGGCCCAAAACCAGCCAAGTGCATGGTAACCCTAGGAGCCGAATCCACACTGAAAAGGTGAAGCAAGGGGGTTGGTAAGACAGAAGTTGGTGAATAATCGCCGACCCTCCCGGGTCATCAACCTGACAGCAGGAGCTAGCCTCGTCCAGGGTCCCATTTTAGCATGGAAAACGCCTGCAAGAATGCGAATTACCCCGACGCCTCAACCTTGGCGTGGCGTAGCTGCATACAAACAAGCTGATTCAACAGGGTGCAGATTTCTCACTTGACGAAAGATATTTTGCAGACCACTGTCTGGCAGAGCAAGCAAACGTCAAAACAAAGTCATAAATCTTGATTTCCCAAATGCAACGTACAAGTTTTTGAAAAGAATTAAGCATTCGTTTTTAAATACTAAATTAATAAAAGACCGAAGACAATTTCTTCAATTAAAATATAGTAATCACATAGAAAAATTTTTATGTTTTGTACAACACCAAACACGCTCACCAGAGTCAGAAAATATGGATTCCAGCTTACTAGAAAAGGGGGTACGTTAACAAAACTTAATTAAACCTTAACACCAACTTGTGTAAGGCAAAAAAACTTTAAAAGTGTTTTTAAAAAAAATTGACCTTAAGGGTCAAGTTAACAAGAAATTAAACATTAAGCAAACAAGTTAAGAATAAGTATTAACTAAACAAAAAATTTAAATAGTTAACCAAACTACCTTAAGGAAAAAGAAAAAATAAAATTACTCCAGCAACTTAAAATCAGAGTTAACCAAAACTGCCAAATTTAAATGACAAAAATTACTTTTCAACTAGGCAAAGAAATTTAAGATCAACTACAAAACAAAAACAAATTGATAACCTTTAAGTCTGAAAACAGAATTAAGATAAATTATTACAGTTAAGATATTTTAATTCAACAACTGAAGTAGCTAAGTATGTATTACATAACAATATTCGATATTCCAACAAATACCCTGCATATGTACGAAATGTATATGCAACAAATTTGAGTCAAATCTCTGGCTAAAATAGAATAAGTGTTAAATATCTGAATTTTGTAGTGTTAAGGTAGTTTATATAATTACTTTCGTTCCTACTTTTCCTAAAAGAAAATGTTATTTTACTCTCGATTATATTTATCAATTCCACAATGTTGCGGGGGCCGCAGCTCGGGCTGCGGAAGACTGCTGACTAATTGTTTTCTTCTGACAAATGAAACGAATTTTTTTAATACATACTACATTCAACTGCAGATGGTACGTTCGGTTTCCATATAATATAAGACATAATCGGTTCAGTTTCCATTGGTTACAGTCAGAAATATCAGTTACAGAATTTCAAAGTGTCTTTACATTCAGGAGAAAAATATTTTTCTAAAGAGAATTTTAAACCAGATGCTATTTAGCTATGTGACATTGTAATGTAGCGTCAAAATGCAGTAACAAATAATTCCTTTGTATAGAACTTTTAGCAGTTTTATTCCGCTCAAAATCCGTTTTAAATGTGTAAAATGTTCCTGTAAAAGCTGATACATGCTGCCGTTAGAGCACTGTCTGAACTGCACTAAAGCCTGAAACTTTAGCCACTCATAGGTTTTGCTAAGAACATATGGTACATTCGATGCTTTGAGATCCTTGAATTTCTACGAATTTCAGAAATTCAGGAAAGTTTAACTTTCGTAAGAAAAGACATTCTTTTGGAAAAAAAGAGCAGTGTTGTTCTTCAATAGACTCTGTCTGTGTAAATAAAGCAAATATCATTATTCAGATACGTAAATTATTTTTAGTCTTAATGTTTAATTTTTAACGTTTTCCTATAAATGAATAAATTTCCGTGCAAGTAACGTTAAATTTATTAAAAGCATAATACATAAAGTATCTTTCCAAAATTATTTACATAGTTTTATGCCTTAAGTTCCTTCTTTTTCAGAAACACTATAATATTTCTTATGCGTTCACGAAATAATGTGGACTTACAATTCTCTGGTTTGAATTACACCTTAACGTTCGATACTAATATTAAATAAGATTAACGGAGTTTTCTACTTCTTCGAGCGCATGCTGGAAGTTAGGAGATAACTGTGGTCACGACGAATGTGTCATCTGCATATGTGACTATTTCTCTTCCAGGATATTCCATGAAGGGATTCATAAATATAGTAAACCCTTGCCAAACGGGGGAAATTTGTTCGGTATAATTCTGATCAAGAAAATATATATAATTTAAACAAACATGAGTATTATTGTAACTGAAAGGGGAAATTGAAACAAATGTTAATTGCAAGGATTTTTATTACTGTTAATAAGTACTTGATACACATATTTTTTAAAAAGCTGGTGTTTTCGCTTAGGACATTACTTAACGCAACTCTTAAATTGTTTCGAGGTTAGTCGCACAAAGTTCTTCAATGCCCCTCACAAAGTGTTCAATTTTTTCTTTATTTGGATCAATCTGCATTGCAAAGTCACATAATTCCTATATTTGTTTAAATTTTAATTAATTTCTTGGAAGGTAAAACTGTTTTATCTTCTTTACTATCACTGTTTTCTTTGTCGGCTGGTATTATAAGATCATCCAGTTTTTCATTCGTCATTTCCTTGTTAACTCTTTGACTTCCTTCTCCTATATCTGAAAATCCTTCGCCGCCGATTATTTTTGCATTTTTTACGATTTCTTTAACTTTACTTTTGATCTATAAAACTTCTTTAAAATAGCTGTTGTCTTTTGATCAGAGCTGATACTATCAAACATTCGATGTTGATTAATAACCGTTGAACAGCGTATGAACGAAATTCTAGCTTTGGATAGGTTAAATGGAAAAAAAACATTACAATAGCGCGTGTATGAGAAATGAAGTTACGCAAATCCGCTCTTAGCAGGGGCTTATATACATTCAAACCCCAATATGCTCACCGAATACTTGTTTCCTTGCGTGGAAGGAAATATATCTGACTTTATACTACAACAAGACTACCCCACTACATTGGAATAGACACATATGCAATTATATTAACTAACATCTTCTAGTATGTTGAACTGCCGTGTTAATTCGACTCTAGATTTCCTAATTTTATGATTCCTTCTTTTAGAAGCATAGTAACAAAAGATCCTTATAAAATACTTCCACAAGACTTAATGACACTTAAAATAGCGGATGTTGTCTTATTACTTTGTTACTAGAGAATCTGGTTACCATAGTCTTATGCCCGAGTTCAAATCCAATAAAACGCATAGATGTGTGTAAGTTTTCGTGTTTTTGTGACTTGGGGATACTTAAAACACTGTCAGGCAGAAAGTTCTCTCGAGAGACTAGTGGAAGTGGAAGAGGGGTGGGAGATTCTGAGATCCATATTCCCTAAAGGATTTTCCTTCAAAATGAGGACTGAGGTAGGCAATTTTTCACCGGTAAAGTGACAATTGTGCCTTTCATTGCAACTCTTATGCTCTTGCGAAGATACAGTTCCTGGATTTCATCTGATATTACTCTCAGATATGTTATAATAATCTAACAAGTGGATAGGTAACATGCTGTTAACTCAATTCATCAAGCTATTCTGGCAAGAGTGCTCCCAAAATAAACTACTATGCAGACGTGTGCAGCCTCATAAAGACATCACATCGAATACCTATAAATGTCTATAGAAATAGTAAGCTAACGTTTTTCCCCATGTTTGTGAAATAAATTTAAAACAGCACTCACGGATATGTTTTATTGTTGCACAATTCATTCAAACAGTCTTGTATTTTAATTAAAAACATAAAAAATGGAATTAAATAGAATGTACAAAAGCCTCGAATTACTTCATTGTAGTAAATAACAGTACACATTTTATATCATAGAAATAGGTTATTTTATGTTTCGAATGTGCTCTAAGTTTTACTGTTTGCAAATAGTTGTCTTAACATTTTCTCTGAGCTAACCATAAAAAGGAAATTATCTTAAAGTCGACTTCTGACGTAAAAGGCTCTTTTGAGTTTGATAAAAAGCATTTGAAATAATGTATTCAATCAAATTCATCAACCGTTATCTAACACTAACGGAACGAAACAATGAATAAGAGGATTGCCGTCAGAAAGTTTCCAATTCAAGAAAGATATCGGAATTATTCTTTGTAAATAAAACTCAAAAGTTTTGCTTGAAGCTTTGTAACATAAATCTGGCAATTTTATGCTGAACATCATGCAAAATTCTACCATGAAGCAAAATGGCCGTATGATAAGTATCTTTCTGAGAATTGAATTTCTAGAAACCCAATAAACGTATTGAGTAATACAAGAAAACAGGGGTATCCAAAACAATCTTTTGCATGGTTAACAAAAGGAAACATTGAAATTGAAGCCATTGAATAGTAAAAAATACTTCAGGTTTCATATGCATCTAAAGTTTGTAAGTTAGGGTCTATAAAAGATGGTACTGTTCCTTGAAAAGGGAAACGAGGTATAATGCTTTTCTATACAAGAAAACTCTTGTTTTCACAAGAGCTTTCTTTTTATTTGGCAATATATTTAGATATGTTATAGTAAACGTTGGAAGAAGAAAAAAATTATTTTTGCCGAACTTTGTAGATATGTTTTATTACACTCATGCCAATGGATGTGTTTTATTTATTCTCATGTGCGTATGATTTCACTGCTATTAATATTTTAAAGGAAAGATTCTTTAAAAAGAAAATACATTTAAGTTTTTTGTAAGTTTCTAAGCTAAAAATTTCGAAATTTTTGTAAGAGCTCAAATTGTTTACATCCTGTCCAGAATTAAATGGTTATTCTTGGAGTCAACGAATGAAACCTTGTTATTAAGTTACATTTTACCCATTATTGACTCACAGTAGCAAAATTTTAATCTTTTGTAACGATTCTTGAATGACTTAATAATCTGATGAGATGAAATCGAAAAGTTATTTATAACTACTTTTAATATTTTTATTAACATTTATATTACTAAACGTTCCAGATTTCGAAATTTATATCCGATACCAAAGTTTCTTTTTAAGATTTTCGGCTCATTCTTTTAAATATGTTAACTCTGAAATCAGTAGAAACGATGGATATTTTTTCACGTAATTAAATTATATGGAAATGAAGATCTCAAATTTGGCTATCTTTGCTCATGCTTATTTTTACGTAATTTGTTTTTCTATTAAAGCAGTACCATTATAATGTTGAATTTTGTCTAATTTAAAAATATTATTTATATGTAAATAATAATAATTCTGTAATTTAATATATATACCGTATTTACTACACCAATTTTATTGCCCGGAAATTGAGAGGGGCAAATCATTTTATCTTCCAAGGACGCAGTTACAGTAAGAATGTAAGAATGCATTACTGGATAAACTGCCAGTAACAATTACAATATTATTTATTTAAGAAAACCTATATTCCATAACAACATTAATTTTGCAATCTAATAAAATACCTTCATTTCTTTCCCGTATCGTGAATCTCACCTGCTGTTATTCGTATTCATTTCTACTTCACAGACCTTCAAATCATTCATTGCTGCTGAAACTGCTATTTGTGCCGTCACCATCGTCATCATTGTCATCTTCGTCTGCCTTCCTGCCTGCAATGATCTTAAAACCTATTAAGAATATTAAATGTTCCTGTTTTCTTGAAGGTCACCGCTGCTTCATTAGCCATTACTGCTTCATTAGTCAGATCCCAAGCACCTAAAATCAGCCATCAAACCAATTAGTAGCACGAAAACAGCCAATACGTGAACTGATTCATTTTAAAATTTTAGGCAGCTTGCTTTCCAAACGCCGTGAATAAAGTTATTACGGAAAATTACGTGAGTATTTTAAAAAATTTCAAAACTTTGTGCTAAAGTGCTCGGGGAAAAATATGCGAGAGAAGAAATTCACTAGTTTTGTATTTTTTTCACTATCCTCATCTTGGGTATACTTTTGCACTGGTTTTCTGCTTTACTTGGATTATGGCAAAGCATATGCGAAGTAACTTCCCAAGAAAAGGTTTGCCTTTGTGGACTTCCTCCTTTTTCCTAAGGAAAAGTTTGCCACAATGACTTTCTAATTGAAACCGACTCGCATTCACGTTACATATGAGAAAATTAACGAAAAGGCAGCCAATCTGCTCGTTGAGATTTGAGAGCGGATCGAACTGTCAGCAATTTTGACGGCTCTCTGTTCAATGTTCAGCGATGTTCAGTGGCCAGCTGGCTAATTGTGAAAGAATCCCTGTATCTACAAACTCGGAAAAACTTCGATTTTGATGGCCAATTGTCTAAGTAGGAAAAGAGCGCGATATCTACAAAGTCGGAAAAACTTACAAGAGATAATTAAATAATTACTTCTTTTAGCACCGTTGCTAAGCAATATAATGCAAAAATTTTACTTGAGACCAGAATCCTTCCGCTTTTTTACATGCGAAAAATACAACAGAGTAACTCTAATTAAGCCACCAAATAATACAAATTACTATGTAGGCTTCTTTGGTAACATAAACTAGTATCAAACTCCTAGCAGACTTCAAGCAAATTATCTCTATACCTGAAGTAACAACAGAGGTATTTGAAAGGTCTAAGACAACCTTTCTACTAAGACGTAACTTGAGCATAAACGCGCTTTTTGTACATGACAATATCGACCACCACTTGCGGGGATGCAACTGTATATTCCGGCGCATAACGCTCACTTTTAATACAAAAAATAAGATCGAAATTTACGCGCGCGCATTATACGCTGGATGTAGCATACAAAAAACTCGATTTTTATATGTACCTAAATGCTGTTGATGTAAATGAAACGGCATATCTTATGAACTTAAAAGTTTTCGTTATCGGATGACATGAAAATTTCGTCATGTTCGTCTTCCGTATATCTTCAAGCACATCATCGAATTCTGTTTCCTCTTCACCGTCATTGTTACTCTGATCCATAAATAAATACTTATCATCCTCTCCATCTTTCACCAACAACAAGCATCCTTGCTGCAACGATTTCTGTTTTCTTTCGCAAACTGAATGACTTTGCATTTGAAGGAGCACTGTGATGCGTGGTTTGGCAGGAACCATATTTATTACTAAAAGGAACTCTAGATCAACCGCATTTCAACTAAAGCAAATGCGATTTACTAAAGCCTTCGATATTCACTTCAAAATCATGGCTTTAAATGACTACAGAAAGAAATAACTTCTGAATCCTAATTCCACGAAATCCTTCAGGTCCGGAGGGCATTGTAACCAAATTATGTCCCTTTTTACTCGAAATCTTAGAATAACATTCTTCTGCATATTTGCCTTGAATACAACCCATCCTCTTTGCAGAATTATTCACTTCTTCAGACATTTCTTTTCACACACGTTATCCCTTTATCGCTTGTCAATTCAGTATGCATTGCTCGAACGATTCGAATGAATGACTTAAATAACAACAACATCGCATATGCTTTTTTTATGTTTCTGCGTAAAGAAAAGGCCGAGCATTACACGGCGAATATATATAGAAATTAATAAATGTAGTCTGAAATTATAGATGTGTGTTATACACCGGTGCGCAATGTACGCCGGAATATAAGGTATAGTTCTTAAATGAGTTAACAGTTAGCCTTTTTCCGTTGCCGTGTTACTTAGTCTTTTTTCCTTGGCTAAAAAAGTTGTTTGTTTATTTGTTGTTTGTTTGTTATTCTAGCATTGTTTCCTTATTCTAGCATTTTAGTCATGTATTTAAACAGGAAGACTAAAAAAAAAATCTGAAATGTTTCAGATTCTAAGTTGCGTCCAAATAGGCGTTTTTTTACCATTTTATGTGTTACCTTTATTTACTAAACATTATGTTCTTTGCACCTAAACCATAAAATTCAGTTAAAGAAAAATATCGCAAAATAATTTTAAACTGAGCGTATCGTTAGCATTTCCTATACAAAGTCTCACGCGCTAGAGATGAAAATGATTTTTCTGCACAACGTTGCCATTGCACACTTTGAAATCCTTGAGTTTGTTAATAAAGTTTTACAGAATATGAAATCGATAACAAAACAAATTCCAAATTTCACATTTGGACTTCCAGATGTCCACATTCGCAGCAGGATTACGTCATTCAAAATTCGATGGCTCTAGGTACGGTCGTTTTATCACAATGCAAGAATCATACACACATTTATGTGCATTCTTCATTATTTAATTTCTTTAAATATAATACAGGGCTGGAAAATTTGGTGGTAACAGCTTGAAAAGTGAACCAATATTTAATGTTTCGGATGCAAAATCGCAAAACGAAAACAATAGTCCTTCCCCTTTGGACTTAAAAAAAAAAAAAAAAAAAAACGGTTTGCCCACGATGACGTAAAATTCCTTGAACCTTACTTAATATAATGAAAGCACGGGATATATCTGTCTCAGCACCCAGGAATATATTTTAAAACAATAAACACAAGCCGTTAAACTACATGCTTTTAAAGTGGACGTTTGAAGAATAACATTATTTAGAATAAATAGTTAATACGAATAAAAATTAGGAAAAGTTAAGTTTATAATCTGAATTAGTTAATACAAATAAAAATTAGGAAATGTTGAGTTTATAATCTGAATTAAACCTAAACCGAACGATTTTAAAAGATTTTTTTTCAGCTTAACTGAATACTGAACTTCTAAAGCAGAAGCCATTTTACTTAGTTACTAACTTGGATTAATTAAAAAGCAATTTAAGCTAATAAAATACTACCTGTCTATGACGAGCGCCTCTGAGAATGAGTAGTATTTCTGATTTTGTAATAAAAGTATTCAACGTCACCTATTTTATTCTGTCATTTTATTCTGTAGGCAGGCACTTGCACACAACTTAATATCGCTAAGACAAAATGCGGAACGTATGATTCCTCAATGGGAAAATTGCAACCGATTCAATCACAATGCAGCAGAAATACAGAGGACAAATATGAGTTTATTTTCAATGTAATAAAGTAAAAGAATTTGTGGAATTTTAAGAATTAAAATATAAAAATGAATCTCCGAAGAAGTCAGCTAACATGGTACACTGCGAAAAAAAACAGTTCTATATTTCCCATTCTAATGGGCCGATTGACGAAATTCAAATTGCGTTTTTCTTATGTCGAAAGCGCGGCTTAGGATATATATAGCATCATTCTAACATCGGTGTTTTGACACAAATCGGACTTTTTCTGAAATAGCATGTCAATTGTTTTTCCATATTTCGATTCTACGACTCAAATTATGCCTAAATATTGAATTCTGTAAAATGCGGTGCGACATTTACGGAGAAATTTAAAAATTTATCTTGGAGTAATTTTTTCAGTTTTCACCAAGAATAATTTACTTGGCAAAATTCTTAATTTATGGCAACCTATTGTCTTTTCTTTTTCATTGCAGACGAAAAAAATGGTTATCGTTCATACTTTCAAATAATTTTAACAAACTACGTAAACCATTTATTTTATTATCGCTTTTCAGAAATATGCCAAATCTCAAAGCGAGCAAATATATAAATCTACATATATCTTAGGAAATTTTAAATAAAAAACTCCAATTGTTTGCAGGTATGCTTAGAAATACATCTACTTTATGGTGATGGTAAAAGGTTTATAGATCATAAGTCAAATTTTTTTTCGAAAAATTTATAAAAATTATTTTAAAATATAAATTTTAAAAATAAATCATAAAAATGAGCGAATTTTATTTCGAATAAACCTAAATTTCGAAATGTGGAAGAAGGAATTAAGTACGTTTTAATAAAAAAGGAGATATTAATAAATATATATCAAATTCAATTAAAGACTTAGAAACTTTTGAGAGCTAATGCTTTAAAAACTACTCTTGCGATTTTCATAAAATTTGTTAGTTTGACATAACTTGAGCCGTAGAATCGAAATATGGAAAAAAAATGGTATGTCATTTCAGAAAAAAGTCCGATTTTGTGTCAAAATACCTATATTAGAACAACGCTATATGTAAATCTAACGCATATCATAAGTCGCGCTTTCGAGATTGAAAAACGCAATTTGAATTTTGTCAAACAGCCCAGTAGAACGGGGTCCCATGAACTGTCCCATGGTTTTTTTTCCTCTCGCAGTGTACCGAAAAAGAAATAGATCTATGTGTTACTAACTGGAAGTGAGATATAAGAAATGTACGAAGTTTCCAATTTTAACCACTTAACTTTAAAATAAAAATAGAGTATACTGATGATTAAGTAAACTATTGCATGCAAAATATAATTATCTAAAAATATACCGAATTTTCAAATTAAAATAAATTTAGTACAAAAAATGCTTTTAAACTAACTGTTATTACCAGTTCATTTTTATTGGGAATAATAATCTTATTCTCCAATAAAGAACGTTCATTAGAATTTAGATACATTATTTAAAATCCGCCAATTACGAGAAATAATTACTAGTAATATTGTACTTTTAATTTTGGGCACCATTTAGTGCAAGTGAATTTGTGATAGTGATCATAATTTTTTATATAACCATGTTAATATATGTTTATAACTATGTTTAATATAACCAGTTATGTAGAATTAATGTGAATTCTCTGTATATTACTAAACATTCATTTTATATGAAATTAGTTTTTTTATATGTTAAATACAGTTAGATCCTTTTATCACTGTGTTATTAAAATTGTTAAGATTAAAATTATTTTTACAGATCACGTACGTTAAATTACTAAGAAATGTAACATGCATGGTAAGATTAAGAACGTTTTACATTAAGAGTTTAAAAATTTTATTTAGAATACTTAAACAACTATATTATTTGCAGTGCCCTTATAAAAGCAATTTTGAAACGTATTCAACAAAATATGTTTATCAACACCATCACATTCACTTACCTTTTCAAGCCATGTCTGTACCCTTCAGTAAATGAAATCTTTAAAATTTCAGTGAGTAAATTTAGTCACTTAATTTCGATGCAGTCTAAAACAGAATTTTAAAAACTTAGGAAGCACATATTTAATTAAGAATTCTTAACCGCACTTTACAGTGTTTTATATTAGTTGACAGAAACCTCAGCTTCGTTCGTAATTCAAAACTCCTTTCACGATATAATACGAGATTCCTTCTTAATTGCTCTCAGATTCCAATTAAAACAGGCAGCGAGTTGAATGCGTACTAACGAATTAATTTACGAGATTCTACTAATGAGTGGAAAGTAAACAAGCTAGCGATCAAAACTGCTTGTAAATTTTGTTTTAACTACCTGATGGTAATTTTGTAATAGCAATTATATTTTCAGTGTAATGTACAGTAACATAAGCAATAATAGGAAGATTAATATTTAATTAATTCTAGCAATTTACAATCATGTTTAAATAAATTAGAAATTAATTATAGCACTTTGGGCATGTCATTAAACTAGTCTATTATTAAGTATCTTTCTCGTCTTCACTATTTTCACCTTTCAATTTGTTGCCCCTCAATTGGAGGAAAATTTGTTGCAAATCTCATACCCAACGGATCCTGTGAAATGCCTGCAGGTTTGCATCTTGAATAATTAATTTTTCCTTTACTAAATATATGCATAACTCTTGAAGAGACGTTATTTGAGATGAAATAATATCATTATAAATTTTTTCCCTATGATTTGACTTTCTAATTTTCACCACATAATTTTTAATACAAGATTTTGTGGTCTATGTCTATAACTTTTAAAAATTAATTCTTAAATAAATCTGATGTATACACCACATGATTTCCTTGTACGGAATATTAAATTATACGAAATTTGTCTTGTCTTTCCTTTAAACTCATGTCCTCGAATTTCATTAGAGATATATTTCTCTTCAATTAATTCAGTTCTCATTTTGCGATAAGGCAAAAAAAAAATAAATAAAAACTCAAAATATCTATATCAAAAATTAAAAGACATAGGAAAATATAAAACAGAATATACAATTAAAACAATTGAAAAATTTTTTTTATAATTAATGTTACAGTTTCCACGCAAAAAGCAGGCAATTCGGCCAGTCAAAAAAAACAAAGAATTCGGCAGATTTTTCGGCGCACAAAACTGAAAGATTACTTTTGGTCTCATTCAGCAAAAAGACACTGAAGTCGTAGAAACTGACTTAATTTTTTGTGGACGCTATGCCGAGTTAATATATGGGATAATTTAATAACTTAATGATAATTCAGGAAGGAATTAAGCATAATTTAATTCGCAATAATAAAAGAAGACGTTACTTTGCTGTTGCAAAGCTTACTTTCTCTAGATTGGCAACAAATCCACTATTCTGCTTAGTTTCAAATGTAAACAAATATGGCTGCTATCGCAAACAAAATTAGGCTTAGCCGTACTTAAACAACTTTTAAATTCTTGATAATTCTACAACTATAACATGCAGGTTAACTAAAGACATAAAAACCTTCACTGGAAGATAAGAACAAAATATTTCTACCATTTTTAAAGCAAAAAAAAATGCACAATTTACAAACATATAAGTATAAAGAAACTGAACTCAGAGCCGAGTAATAAAGAATGTACATTTTATATACTTTTGGTGCGGCCGGTTGCAACCAAAATAGGAGGTGCACGTCTACATGGAATAGCAGTCCTATATACAAAATTTCAACGTTTGGAGGTTACTCGTTTTTGAGTTATGAGAGATAAATACATTTATACGTACGTACGCACAAACGCCACAAAACAAATCTCTCTAGAATCCATTTTAAATTAATTTTATAATTTTTTTGGAGGAAAAGAGTGCTTTATTCTCTCCTTACGTACGGATGTCACGCAAAAACATCTTTAAATTGCATTCTATAGTGGTCAAAATGGATATTTTCTTTGAAATAGGATACTCAAAATATTTTTTGATTACAATAATTCCTTCTTAATTCGTAAAAGGAAGTAAAAATAATCATGTCGTAACTGCTTAGGTTTAAAGTGTTTTAAGTTTTAAACTGAAATTTGAATTCCAGGAACAGATTACACTTTCTTTTTATTTTTATGATATTTATATTACTTGATTTTTAAATAATTTTATTTAATCTTTTTAACACTGCAATGGTAAGTTCTTGGGAGTATTACTACAAAATCAGGGTAACGGATTACAATACCTTTTTTTGAAATTGATTATACAATAGTAATAATTATATTACGGAATAAATTTCATTCAGTATGCTGGAAAAGAATAAATTTCATCGAGTACGTTGGTAATTTTCCATTTACTTGCAAAAGAACTAAAAGAAAATCAGTCTGAGCGAGATTTTTGTGCTCATATAGTACAGGCGCTTATTGAGATCTTAATATAAGTATATCTTTTTTATTAGTATCTTTCTAGTTATGTATCTGAAGAAGCGATATTGATCTTTGGCGAAGATGTGATTCATAATGTTTATTCAGATTATTAGGCGTATTCTATGGTGATATGGAAATATTTTGGATTGCATTCATTTGATAATGGCTCCTGATAGCTTTTATCATAGTGTCCAATAGGATAGTACATATAGAGAGCTTTTGGCATATTCTAGATTACATTTTTCTTCGACCTGTAATAGAGCAAATTATGTTATTTTCCATACGATAATATTATATACATAATATATCATTATTTTGCAGATATATATATAGATACGTGTCATTATGTATGCAGATACATATCATTGTTATACAGATACATATAGCTACATATCATTATATATACAGATACATATCATTATTGTAGTCTGTTCTTTTAAAATAGAAACTTAAAGCGACCCTTGCCTCATTTTCGATCGTAACGTGTTTCATTATCATCTCACAAAGAAAATTAGGGGGATTTAATAAATAAGTGCATTGCTTCCCAAGCTTTAAATACTGAGATCTACGTTTTAGAAATCAAACCTATAGCGACCCAATTCACCCTCAGTGCATTTAATTTTTCAATACATCCTCGGTGTATTCAGTTTTTTCAGAGGCGAAGCGCTCTTTCGGAAAGGGATTCCATGAATCTTAAAGAAACTTTCGAGAAGAAAGAAATATTTATTATTAAGTATATGTTAAAAAAACGCTTCTAATAAGGTCTGTGTGAAGGTAGTGCTTGTTTTTAATTTTTGTTGATAATGGCAATGAAGTTCGGATCATTTTGAGTTATTTTCAGACTCAAGGAGTTCGACAATTTCAGCTTCTTTCGATATTTGGTTTTAATTCCTTCCTTTGGTTTTGATGAAAATCCAACTTTCCAAAGGCGTGAAGATATGAAAGAGAAAAGTATCTTCAAAGCTTCAGTGCAAAGAACTGGATAACGATTTCTGGAGAGATAACCAGAATTTTGCAAATTTACTACGATTAAAATTCAGTTTTAGCAATATTTTCGAACACGTTGATAGGTTCTGCATCAGCTCTCTGCACTATGCTAGTGGTTATATTGCCCTGGAAGGGATGCGAAATCCAGTTCATTTTTTGTCAGATTTTCATTTCTCCAGTAAAGTACAAACTAAAATTTTCTTTTAAAGTTTTCAAATGCCTTCAGATCAGCGTAATTAAACTCTTAAAAAGGCTTATATTATTTTCGATTATAAGCACTTGAAATGTTACAAAACTCTCATATTTGTGGTCTTAATGTCATTTTTCCATAAACGCAATTTTTATGAATATTTGTGCATTGCATATATATCTGCATCTTTCATGCAAGTATAAATTTAATTCATTAAGTTTAATGAATATGTATGCTGTATACATGAGTTTAAAAAAAAATTCAGATCGTGCAACGACTTTTCTGATTCGTTTAATACTGCGACTCCTTTATAGAGCTCTAGAAGTCTTGTTAACACTAATATCCAATCTACTTCCATATGCGAAAATGATCTGTGATTGTTCCCCATATTCCGGCAAAGCTTTTCAAGTAAGAGCGATTGTAACAGTCTTGATTTTATCAAATTCGTCGTTCTCATATCAATGTTCGACAATTTTTTTAATCAACTGGCATAGATTTTGAGAGCGATGCTCTCCTATTAATGCTGCAGTAAGTGTTGCCCAATATAATCCTCCACCCGCAGAAATATCTGTTATCAGACTTTCATTTCTTTGGGCAAAGGTTTTGCAAATTTCTTAAATTTTAGAATAAATAGAATTTTAGTAATTTTGAAAATCCATGTTCAAATAAAAAAATACTGATTTATTATCTCTGTATGAAACAAAATATTCATAATCAAGAGCAACTTCTTAATTTAAAAACCTTCCTAGCCTACTGTAAATGAATTACGAACTTCTTAATTCATGTTTGTGAATTAAATATATGTTATGATACTGACCATCAAAGGATATAGTAGTACAGTTATTTCAAAATATTGTATGGAAGTACTAAAATAACTGCTGTCAAAATACATTTTGATATTTTTGCGCATTATTTTACTCAAAGAAATTAAAGCAATTTTGAAGGAAGATAGAATTTCTAGCAGTACATCAAATTATAACTGATGCTCATATTTTAGTACCTTAGCCTGGATTAAAAATACCTATGCTTTAATCTTTCATGTCCAAGGCTATGCAAACTCAGTTTATAACGGAGGCTAGTAATATAAGTTAAAATAAAAATTACTCTAATATATAACAGATTTTTAACAGAAACTAAAACTTCATGGCACCTGGTAATCGAAGGTAGGATGATAACACAGTTTTACTAATTTATATTTGGTCCCTCGTATTTTATGCTTAAGAATTCTCCATTAATTAATTTTATGGCTTCATTTAATACTTTAAGAATAAGCTTGCATACTTTGCGTTTTTCACTCAAGCAGAGTTTAATTAAAATATGAAATTCTTGTAGATCCTCTCAACCTAAATGTAGGATAAAGATGCAGCGTATTTTAAAGCATTGTATTGAATTGTGATTTTAAATTTCGCTGTGCTTTAGGGTTTCCTGAAGGATTTTCAGAGTGAATGTTTCCGATAAGACAACAAGTACTTGATTTCGATTAAAGTTTAAAAATTCATTCATTCATTATATTTAATGTCCAATAACAACACATAGTTCTGCTATATCTAAAAATGTTAGAAAATTTGCGTAAACAGTAGCAACTTTTTTCTTACTAGTTCAAAAATGTGCAGTATAAATTCAGAACTCAGAAGACCGAAGCACTTGAAAAACAGGAAACTCTGAAAATACAGAAGAATTAAGAAATAATCATCTAATTTCAATTTTTTATCGTTCGCAAAATTGATTTAAAAATGCATAATATGAAAATAAAACGTAAGTGTAGAAGGAGAATATCGAAGTTTTATTTACAGATAAAACGACATCGTTTAGTTATAAATAAAATGTGAAACCCATAAAAATTCCTATCAAACGCCTCCCTACGATATCGATATCTCAATCCTAATCATTTCTAAAGCAGCATAAAAGTGCATGAAAGTATTTCGTGTGGGCTTGTCAGCGTAATTGTCCCAAATACCGAATCATTTGCATAACATCAAAGCAAGAAATCGTATTGATTAAGATTTGAAGGTCTCAAAAGCCTGATCCACTGCGTCCGACTGGTATTGTAAAAACAAAATACTCTGTGGGGATTTATATTTATTTTAAATAACCAGTTAAATTTAATTTTAAGTTACTTTCCTATAAACCTTTGTTCCCCTAATTGTCAGTGCCAGATTGTTTAAATTTGGTAGTGCTCGTAAGAAATGAAAATTTTACCAGTGGGAGAATAAGTTTGAATATCGACGTTCCAGTAGAAAGAGAGAGAGTCCGGGAAATTTCCGTGCGTGCTTATACGCAAACTTCCGCTTAGCAGTTACTGATCGTTAGAAGAGGCTTAATGGCTACTATCTTGCTGTCACTAGATTCATCTACGCGCTGTAGGGTACAGGATTGTATGAACCTTGTAGTTTAATTCTACTACTTGTAAATATCTCCTATTTTAAGCTTGATTCTACTGTTTCAGTTACCGCCGAAGTAGAGGGGTAGTATATTAGCGTCAAACTGATAAATTATTTAGAGTTTAATAAAGGACAATTTTTAACCTTCTTCGGTATAATCATTATTTCTTCGGATTCTACACAGCAGAAAGACACTAGAACTTTACAACTTAAACAGCTTTATGCTCTTTATATGACATTTTCAAGTTTTCTTTGAAAGAAATGTTTAGATTATTAATTGTCACCGTCTATTCTTTACTTGCCAAAATGTATCTTAACGTATTTTAGTTTGCATACTAAAATCCGCTATTTTTGAATTAATAGATTTTAGTTTATATGTTATTATCAAAGTGTGAAACGCCGGCATTCTATAGAATGCTTAGGCATTGTATACAATGCTGAACGTTTTTAGGCCAAGTGTGAAATATGAGAATTATTAAACACTTTCCCTAAGAATTGTATATATTACCTAGGTATTCCATAGAATGACAGATGCTCTTTAGACAAGTGTAAAAAAAGGTTATGATAAGGCTATTATTTATATGAAGTTAATTTCTCAAAAATAGAAATGTTATTTTTCAAAATTAATGAAAAAGTGCTATTACAAAATTGTTATTTAAACTATGCAAAAACAAATAGTGAGACCTATCTTGATACAAGATAATAAATTTCTATTTTCCTATCTGGTTAAGACTGGAAATCAGTAAGATCTACCTGACAACGGAAATTAAATTCAGAAACAGTCATAAGTTTCATAACAATGTCCTTTTTAATACCTTTTTTTCTGGTAGGGACAACAAAGTTGGTTGTACAGTTTAAGTGCAACGTTTTATATTTGGTTGAAAGTTTTTTCAACATTCTGTCACTTCGTCCGTGTCCAGAGTTTTTATAGAGTACGCGAAATAAACTCAACGTCCGTCACGTATTCTGTATAGTACTGACGCTTTCTTTAACAGGATAAAATAAATATACTTTTGTTTATCACAAACATCAAATCCTAATAACTCAGCGGCCAGAGTCATGTAGTTTCTTCTTAGTAGTCATTTTGGCTTTTTTACACCTTTTTTTAACTTCTGAAAAGTAGTTTCGGTTCTTCGAAACGAACCGTAAATATATTTCCTACTTTGCCACTTTGCCCTTTGGCATTCTATAGAATGCCTAGGAAATCTGTGAAATATGAATCTTTTCATACATTGCCGGCCAGTTCTAGGCATTATATACAACACCTAGGAATTCTATAGAACGCCGGATTTCAAACTATGCTTGTAACATATATACTAAAATCTATTAATTCAGTTATCATTTTTTTAAATTAAGGAGAAATTGTTATTTTATTTTATAATTATATAATACTTATGATTTCATCTTTTTACTCTGCAAAATTATAAAAATTGGAATGGAAGGTTTTTCTTCTGAATTATCCTACATATCAGCACAAATTTTGAAAAGGAACTATCAGTGACAGAAAGGAATTCTCTGTGCATGACAAAATTAAATAAAATGACGTTCTGAATTATAACCATTTCCAGAAAGCAGGTTCTGGAATTATCACGAACTTTCAGCTTCATTAAGATATGTCTTTGCCAATTACTTTCTAAATCCTAAGGAAGGTTTCAGGAAATTCTATACACACACACACACGCAAACAAAAACAAACATATACACCATATACTGATTACACTACGTGAAATGTAAATAATGTATGACACCGTGAACACTTGCATGAATATTTCTGTTGAAAATACCAGAGATCTGAAAGATTTCTTTTGATAAAAAATAAATGTTTTTTAATCTACTATCGGACTTGTGCATTCAATCTATTACGAACTCGTACGCACGCAGTAATATATATGTGTGTCAGGTAATATTATATATATACATATATATATAATAGTATACTCTCAGGATTTAATAACCCAAAATTAAAAATCAATAATCAAATCACAAACGATTCATCAAATTTTGGCATGAGCGCTTTTAAATACTTATAGTCGCATATTTCTGTGCTTCTACAACCAATCTGTTTCGAGCAATTTTAATTTAAACCGAAATTGTCACTGAAATGAAGACCCAGTACTTATACTGTCTTCAACAGAAAAACTGCAGATTGTTCATATTTCGACTAATCAGTTATTTGAATCAAATCTCCCGTCTTTCAAGTTACTATGAAATATCTTTTTTCTTTATATACTATCTCTAGCTATCCGAAGTGGTTGACTGTTTTTATTACCTCAAGCTTGCAAAAATTGTGCAAAAGTTTGACCTTTTCAAATATTTTCATGTGATACCAGCTTAAGGAAATGCTTCCCAGGGGCTCCTAACGAGATGGAAGCACTGTTATAGTGTAATCTGAATGATATTTCTTTCATTTCAACATGAAACACCGTTTTCAATTCGTATTTTCACGTAACACTGAATTATTATGCAACGTTCATTGGGACGGAAGAGCTACTGATCACGAATGCCGTGAAACCAGCGAACGCATATTTTAGTTTTTGCTTCTTTTGCGTTTCAAATGACACTATGATCATGGTTGTCCCCCAACCAGTATAGTGGTCAACGTAAATGACTGCTGTGCCATGGCGGCACTTTAAATATGCGGCTAGCCAAAAGTCCTCTCTTGTGGTTTGATGGAAGAGGAGATGGGTGGAAGACCCTCGGACCCATCGCCCCGGGGTGCTCTCCATCACAATTGGTGGCGAAACTGGGATAAATCACACTCTCACCTGTACGTGGGCTTGGACTGAGGTTACTGTGAGACAAGTAAGAATAAGTAACAACAACAAAAACATGATCACGGTTGCCTCACAATCGCCCCGCATTGTGTGCGTCGAGTCTGAACCCTTGTTTCCATTCGTGCGGTAAGTTTGCGTTGCGTATCTGGCTCTCCAATCGACGAACATACTGACACTGACTAACATGTGTGATGCAGAGGCGAAAGCGGACCGCATGGAACTGAACCATGTTTTAACGTCTGTTGATATGTGTCTTAAACCTTTGAGGTCACATGCTAAAAGAGGGACTGTTAGACGGTGTGAAAAAAACATAATGGAGCCATGAGCAGTGATGGATTTCAAGAAAAGAACATCTTTCTCAAAACTACTTGTTTTTGAATTTAAAAAATTTAGAAAAAAAGATGCTGCATCTACAGTGTTAGTTTCTGTAGACCAGTGATCAATATTAAAAGTATAAAAAATAAATTATTCTTCCATGAATTAGTAAAATGTTTCTTGACAAGTATATCTTAGTATTACATATGCATTTACTTTTAAAAGGAAGGGGGGATTTTTAACTAGCTCAAACTGTTGAAACAAATGTGATACGGTATTAGTATATTTATTTAAGTAGGTTAAAAAGTGGATAACATGCTTCAGAAATTAAATATTATACAGTTAGACTTCTTTGTAATCATTAATACATATTTTATACTAAAAGTAAAACTATTTTGCTGTTGGATTTAAGACCTACGCAAAAAAAAAATGCATCGAAATCTGTCTGTTTACATAAGAATCTGCTTTCGCTTATCAAATATAACTTCTAATTATAAACCTCCATCACATATTGAAAAAAAAACTGTTCATGTGTTCAGATATTTGCAGATATCTACTAATCAGGTAACTGCATCTTCATGGAAAATGCTCACATTTTTCTTTTATCTGATATATTTTAATTAAAGTACAGCCGATATGTTTCTTCTGCTGTGACAAAGACGAATAAAGTAAGTAAAACAGGAAGTAAAGCAAAATGTGACAAATAGAAAGACAAATTTATTTGTATCAATTCGGGTTAGTCGTATTAAAACAAGAAATATTTAAGTTTTAAAATTCTTTCAAAATTTAAATTAAAATACAATTAGCTCAGATTAGTTTAATTAATTAATTAATAATTATAGGAAATAAATTATAGGAATATCCTATAATTATAGGAAAGCCTTACTAGCATTCAATATCTACAAACAATTGACTAGGGAGGGAAATTTTGATCATTAAATATTAATCATCATAACACGCATTACCTATACACATGTGAATGTGGAATACAGCTCAAACATATTACTGTCGACATTTCATAGGAATGTAGACTTTAGCAAATTGTTATTCCATTTAATGGAAGTCTATAAATGAATGGCGTGCTCTTTAAATGTGCATTATATTTGTAGCGCATATTTCGAGTCTGAAATACACCGCGTATCTGATAAGCATATACTAGAATTGTTACATTTCCGTGGTTTCATTTGTGGGGTGACCTGTCTCGTGAAATTGTTATCTCTCAATCAAGTCCTGTGATTATCAGTAGCATGACTTATATTTAAGTCTGTATATATGTATAATCATTACGCTATCGACTCGCGCAAGTTGATGCGATAGTAGAAACATCTGTATTACTCTTCACTCAGTGATTACAGATACTTTGCTTTAATACAGGTAATGGATGTTTCAAATACTAGCATAATGCCGAGTCATGAATAAATTTCATTCATTCTGTTACAAGAATGAATGAATTTGAAAGCCAGATTTCTATACAGCATGTTTTGAAGATACTTTTTCAGTTTCCAGATTTTAAGATAATTCTGTTTTAAATGGATTTCTGCACGTTGAAATATATCAATAAAAATAATTAGAATGAGCGAAACTACGTTAACATTTTTAGGAGATATGATCTGATTTCCGAAAAGGAAGTACGGTTACAGTAATTTCCATCATTACGTTTTAGAAAATAACTTAATTTGAGATTCAAAGATAGAACACTGGTTCACAACGTAATGAGGTACCTTTCTATATGAATGTTTTAATAAGAATTTAACTTTGGTACATAATATATGTCCTAATACATCTCCAAGTGTTACTTATTTTCTTTGTTCAACATCATTAGCTCATTCGAAATGACTAACAGCATATAAATAGATCCTAAATTGCATAAAATTGAAAACCTATTTTATACAAACACGTCCTTTACTTGAATATTGTATTTTATTATAGGTAAATTAATTATCCAAATGTCAAAAGTTTTATTTTCAGTGTGACAACCTAAAATCCTTCTTGAAGTTTATGTGTATTTTAGTATTCGTTTTTCTAGAGTATATCTTTGAAAAAGAGTAAATGACTTTCATTATCAGAGTTTTTCCTTTCGATCTTGTATTATCAATGCAGTTCTCCACGAATCATGGTTGACTCAAAGTTACTTAAAGATCTGATGATTAAAACAGATGCTAACTGCCATTTGAAGTAAACGGTGGTCCCAAAATCATTGACATAATTTAAAAAAATTAATTGCACTGAAAACATTAATAATATGAATATAAATTTACAGCTAAAGCGAAATAATCGAAAATTATTCTCACAAAAGATTAAATTTCATTTGGTTGCTTTGTTTAATGGATTTTAGTAGAAAAATATCGTAGAAAACTGTTTCATATTTACCTTATAGAAGGAAAAAACTGAAACCATTTGTGCAACCGTCTATTAGAATTTACATTAAGCTATAAATGTGATAAAATGTTTTGCTCTTCCCTAAATTTCCTATTTGTATATAAATACAGTTTCCAGCAAACTGAAGAAGACTGCTTTGAAGTGAAGCTGTACTGGACTGTTTGCACGATGAATTTGTTTGTAACAGGATTGACGAGATAATTCAATTTCACGGCACTCCATTCTGAAAATATTCCTTGACGTCTTCTTACTTGAGTACACAACAGGCAAAGTGAATTTATCTGAATGACAAACATTGCAGCTAAGACTATTCCTTTATCATTTTTTAAATGTACTCAGACTAACTATTAGTTAGATATGCTTTATAAATTAAAATGCTCAAACCCAAAGTTTCGTAATAATACGAGAAATAAGTATACAGAAACTACGCTTAAATTACTCAGTTTTAGTTAAATGCAGAACAGTAAAAAACGAGTTCATTATTAATATGTGATTAAAACAAAATCATGAAGTTGCTAGAAATGGCAGACTTTAATCTAATCTTGTTAATCAAATCTACAAATGAAATTTTAAGTGAATTAAATGTAAGCATCCATTACCTATGTCATTCTTATAATATTACGCCTACTATTCTTTGAAATTACATTAATGTCTTAATGCTGTTCACATAAGATAACACCGTGGTTTTATTTTATTCACTTTTGGCAGAGAGCAATATGTTAGCTAAAAATGTTTTTTTGAACCTGAAAAACAATACAAGAAGAAAATCATCACCTCTAAAGTTTCATTCACAATATGGCTTTAAAATCACAAGTGTTCTAATCCGAGCTTCGTTGCTAGGCAACCAGACCTTGCTATGTCAGAGAAACTGGTTTAAGGATTTTGTCCAAATGTTTTAACTTATCAGCTTTATGCCACTTGATGTAAAAGCCGACCAATCACAGTGAAGCAAATATCAGTAGATGATTTCGTTGAATGAGCTACATGTTTGCGCATGCCCAATTTTCCTTTCCCTGACTGTCTGCGTTTTAAACCCTGCTAAACAGGTGTGATTGGGCTTAATGACTTTTATGCGTTAAACCACAAAGCTTTATAACTGTAAAACCGTCGTCTGAGCGAAAGATAGCAGACTCTATAGCAGAATTATCCTTTCTAATTCAACGTGGAAAATTTGTTCTTTTTAACTTGTTTAGCAACGAAATATGGGTGATGTACATTTTTCGAAGTCCTTCGATTTAGACATTATGTATATTTACTTTCAGTTGTCTTAAATGTTAGTCTGATTTAAAAATCATCACTTCAAACCATGGGGTAAGACCAACGAACGATTGTATTTTTAGCAGAAAAATCCATCATTTTAATAAACGAGAGTTAAAAAATTGGAAGTCATGGAAAAAATCCCTCAAAATTTCCTAAATTGTTTCAGAAATTCCGAAAATTTTCATTTGGAAAATTTGATGTAGCTAGAATTTTATTTTTAGAGTAGAAGAAAGATCAAAATTCTACGATGAAACTTGACTGTTAAAACATATGTGCGAAAAATTCAATTCTAAATCTTAAAAAAATTCTAAGTTTAAAAAAACATTCTGTAGAATATTGCATTGTCATCACAAATATGTATGTGGGGAAATTTAAGGAAGCTGGGGTTTTTAAAATATATATGAAGTTTCAATATTCAACTTTGATCCTAATAAACCAAACAAAAACAGTTAAAGAAAGTCTAGCATAACAGTATAAAAATTATTTTAATCACTGTAACAATATTTGTTTTTCCTACTGGTTAAACCTTTTTGCAAATAAATTCCTAAATGCATAGAGGAATTATGAATAATTCCTTCTTTTTTTATAATTTAATGGCAAATTATCATCAATCTAAGTAAATTTCAGTAGTTTTCAGCTGAATTACGTTTTAAATCCACTTTCTAGGAGTAAATTGTTTACCTGACACTTATATGTAAAATATTATATATAGAACTACCATTCAC